>VMDR010020141.1:0-17795 GCA_007922815.1 Macrotus californicus
AAAAAAAAATAAATTAATTAACAAAAATTGGGAGCTTCGTGGCTTCATTAGCTCAGTGTGGGGCCATTTTGAAAATCTGTGAAATTAACTAACAATGTCAAATGCTTCATGCTAAAATTGCATTAAAAGTTATTATACGTTTTTATAGTTCTTTTGATTCATTAAAGTTGCCTTGTGATAACTGCCAAGTGAAACAAAATGAAAAGAGTTGGAAATTTAGAAAGTAAGGTTTCCTATGAAAAGTCTGAGATATAATACTATTAACCTCTCTTCGTTGTCTGACTACCTGATAAATTGGGCTTTTTTTGTCGTTGTTGTGGGACAGTGCTTTGAGTATATTTTACTTTATGGACATATATTTTTCTTAATGTTATAACAATTTCATCTCTTTCATAAGACTTAACCATATCCCTTCTACAACCTTACACTTTGTTTACTTGATTTATAGCTTTTATTAGTCTGTCTTCTCTTCTACATATTCCCTCATTTGGTGCCAAATTTTAGCCATTCTGTTTTTAAATGTTAGTTGGATATTCTTCACTCTCTCCCTTCCTATTGCCACTCTTATGATTGAAGCCTCTGGTTCTTTAGCCTGGACTATTTCATTAATGTCCCTTGGGTTTCATTTATTCATTTACCACTCATTCATTTTTTTTCACTCCATGTTTATTGATCATGTACTATGAATCCAATATTGGGTATACTATGATTACTAAAACATGGTTTCTTTTCTCAAGAACCTTATGGTTAATTGGTAAGAAAGAAACAGAAAACCAAAAAAAGTATAGCATAATGTGAAAAGGACATAAATAGAAGAATAGAGGATAACGTGGGAACCCAGAGGTAGAAATGAGAATTCTACATGGGAAGTCAGGGAATGCTTCAGAGAGAAGGTAATGTTTGAATGGAGTCTGTGAGGAAGGAGAATCTTTTCACTGCATGGGCAAAAATTGCAATTCAGGGAAAAAAATAGCTTGAGTAAACTCAGGGAGATGTACATACCCTTCTTTCTATTTACCATCTGTGGTACATGGCATACAGCCGCACAAGTTACTCTTTATAAAGATAAATTAGATATGTGATCTGTTGTTAAAACTTTTGATGACTGCCCAGTTTCTTTGGAACAGAGGACGAATTTCTTTGTCTTAAAGTACTCTTCCCAGTTTTCTTTTTTACAATTGTGCTTTCGGTTTAGGCTACACTGATCTGTTCAAGTAGAAACTGTATTTCCTTTCTCTGTATGGTTGACTGGTGGGAGTTGCTCAGAAGAACGCGAATGAACTTTGGGAGGAGACGGTCCTTGCTCTCCTCCATCCTGTGTTTAGTTTGTCTTCCCATTTGCTGCCCCACTGATCAACAGTGGCCTCAAGCCCACTGTCAGACTCTTGACTGGATGTGCAGAGGTGTTGGCTCTTTCAGAGTCAGTGCCTTCCCCCCAAGTTCCTTCTTTGTGGAAATTTTGGTGGTTGCCTGGTTGGTTTCCTGCATTTCCCTGCAGCTCTGGTTTGTCCTCTCTTGCCTGTGCTCCAGGTGAACTGCTTAATTGACCTTTTTCTCTGATCCCTTGGCTGCCCTCACTAGACTTTACCTCCCCAGATTCCTCCATGATCATGTAAGGCCTGGTCCCTAAAATAAATTCCTCACTCCCCTAATACTCATGGTGGGTATGAACCTGGTGACACACTGAGGTTTCCCAAATAGGCCACAGACTTTGACTAGAATATGTCCTTTCTCCTTCCCCCATTTCTATCATGGTGAAGTCCTATGTGTATTTCAAGGTTCACTTTAAATGTGTTTTCCATTGTGAAAACGTCTAGACCCTTTCACTCGGCCTGTCTCACACAAACAGTGGTGTGGAAACACTTTAAACACTTGTTCTTTACTTCCCACTTGTATTACAGTTTGGTGTTTGTTAATCTGCCCCTACCACGAGATTGTGAGCTCTTTAAAATCAACAAGAATGTCTTGTTCTCTTTTCTGTCCTTCCCTGTTCCTCTCCCTCCTGCCTTGAACAGAGCTGTGCACAGCTTCAGTAATGTATTTGAGCTTATTGATTTGCATATACAACGTAGGAGTTGCTTCCAAACCCGTAAGGATCAGGTCATTGAAAACCCCCAGAGGTGGATACGTTGTTGAGAATCAGATGATCTTATAGGCAAGAGCTGGGGAACTGAGGGAATGGGTGACAGACACACACCATTTTAACTATTTCTGAGATGAAGACAAAGCAGCAAACTTAACACACTAAATAAAGAAAACACCAAGGATGTATTACTCATTATTGGTTGGTTATAAAAGTTATACCCTGGTTAGTCTTTATTTGCCACTCTGTGATTACTGCAAGATATTTTAGGATTCGCTCCAGCATTGTTTTCACGCTTAAAAAATGAATTCACCTTCTTTCTCTTCTTTTTCCACATAAAATTGATTTGGGAAGAGCTTTTCTTTGTGTTTTCCCCACTATTCAAATATTTAGTGCCCTTTTCCATGTAATGGCTTAGAGTTGTTGCCTTTCAGCTCAGGCCCTACTCATTTTTACTCAGAAATGCAGAATAATTTAGATGTTAAAGATAGAAAATAAAAGAGAGATAAAAACAAACAAAACCTTTGGGAAAATTTTATTTCACCTTTTTTCTTTCTCTGAGTAGGCATTTCTTTTGTCCTCTCCCTAATGCACAGAGACTTAGAACCTCTCTCTGCCCAGTCCCCCACCCTCCTGTCTCTGCTCCTGCCTTTGTGCACCACACAGAGCTGCAGTTCTGAGGCCTGGTTTTACCTTCTCTCCACGTCCAGAGAGGGAGAAAGGCATTGCAGAACCTCGCTTGTGCTCTGCTGTCTACTTTTTCTCCTTTTCCTATTTCTTTTGCCACTTTCTTTCCTTTTTTTTTTTTTCTGATTATCTCCAGCTGGAGAGACTCATAAACCTCATACATGATAATGAAAAGTGAAACTCTTAGTTGCTACAGAGCAGCTCGGAAGCAAATCCACAGATCCTGCGGTCCTGTATGCACAGATGATCATGACTGGAGAGGAACACGTTATCAATTCTCACGTTTATGTGCTTGTAGAGTGGCCTCCATTTGCTATCCTAAACAAAAAAACATGGTTCCTCATAAAATCTACTTGGATTACTCTTAGAAAGGTGGAGATTATTTATCTTAATTATTTTGATTTAGGAACAATGGGCAGTTCTTGATAATGAACCTGATTAGCTAAGGGAGAAAATTGCTGAGAGACCAATTGAATTGCTACATGTTTGAGAACTTGGCCATTTAAAGATAGCTCACTTGGATTTCATGAGAACCAGCTCCTGAAGTGGTCAGCCATCAGATTTTGTTTCTCAGCAACTGGGTGGGATGGCCCATTGATTGCCCATTCGTTGTGACAGCCCGAAGCCCCGTGATTGACCAGCATCTGGTTAACTCAGTTGACCTGGATACTCAAGGCCCCAGTGATTGCTCCCTGAACCTTAAGGGGAGCGTGAACTGCCAAGGACTTTGTCACATGCCTGTTTCGTTTGCAGCATTGTCATAGTCAGAGAACAATATTCACAGTCCACCTTTGTTCTTTCACAGCGCCAGGCAGAAAAAACAAAACAAAAAACAAAAATGAAAAAAACAAACAAACAAACAAACCCCGAATTCCCACAATGTTTTGGAAAATTTGATTTATTAAAGAGATGTTTTATCATATTTATCCTGATAAGCACAAAAACAATTCTAGTGCTATTTACACAGCTAGGTTTATTTGGTTTGTAGGTAATTTAAAGGTTCTCTAAAGCAATAGTCTTCTAAATATGGTCCCAAGAACATCAGAATCACATGGAAACTTGTTGGAAATGCAAAGTCCAGGACTCTACCCCAGACCTACTGAATCAAACACTCTGGGGGTGGGGCCCAGCATTCCATGTTGGAATAAACCCTCTAGGGGATCCGGATGCAAGATCAAGTTGAGAATCTCTGCTCTTAACTGTTGGTATGTAGGGTTTTATTTAAGTGTGGTAGCTGGAATCCTAATTCTTTTAAAAAAAAATTTATTTATTCTTAGAGAGAGGGGAAGGGAGAGAGAAAGAGAGGGAGGGAAACGTTGATCAGTTGCCTCCCGACCCTACCCAGGACCGGGCCAGTAACCCAGGCATGTGTTCTGACTGGGAATTGAACCAGTGACCTTTCGCTTTGCTGGATAATGCCCAACCAACTGAGCTACACTAGTCAGAATGTTTTTTTTTTAAAGGATTTTATTTATTTATTCTTAGAAAGTGAGGAAGGGAGGGAGAAAGAAAGGGAGAGATGGGGTCCTAATTCTTTCTGCTCTCTTCTTTCACTCTTTCCCCAAGTCCTCCAGAGTCAGAAGAGTCAGTTCTTTGGTTCTCCAGACCTCAATGCCATTTGAATGTCTACTTCTGGGGCCTGCCTGATATTAGGATGTGCTGGCAACACTACCTGTCACCTCATTAGAACTCAGCGATTAAACCAAAGTTTCCCATCGGGTGTGGTTAAGCAGTACTGCTAACCTTCTGGGCTGGCCTAGATAACTGCACACTTACTGGAAAGAAACCAAACTATTGCTTTGTGTCCCCCATCAGCATCATAGGTGAGAGGAAAGGGTTAATCCCCTCAACAAATATTTAGAACAGCAGCCTGGCAATTTTAAGATTTCATTCTTGAAGAAAATTTCTATTGGTTTTCTCTATGAGACTGGTGTGCTAGAAGTCCACAACCAACCTAGAATTTTCAAAGACCCATTGCATCGAAAGAGGTATTGTGGTCTTCTATACTATTTGTGAGATTTTGGGGCTCAGGAAAATGTCAGTTTGCATTGTTGCCTAAATATTGTATCTCCTTGTTCAAAGGTTCCTAGATAGGAGCAGGGAGGCTGGAAATACAGATTCATTGGCCCTGACCAACAAAGTTTACTGGAACCAAATATACTGAAGAAAAACACTATGGTGTGGTATTCCCCACCACTCCCTACCCCCACTGGAGCTGCCCTCTATAAAATGTGGGTGTCATTTAAAAAGGGCATTTCCAGTGGATTCTGAAAGTGTTACACAGGGTATTGATTGATCAGTCTTTCCGTCAGTATGACTAGGGCTGGTGTGGAGCTGTCCCTGTGATCCAATTTTCAGAGCTCACAGACCCCTTCACTCCCTGGCAAATAGCATCAGCAAGTGGCAGGACAGAGGGGGGCAGAGGTATGCTCCCATGTGCAGGGATAGTCTGGCAGAAAGCTGGCAAGAATGACTAATTTTTTTATTATGGTCAGCTTGTCTAATCAGCACATGTTGAAAGCTGCAAGTATTACACCTTAGGTGTGTTGAATGATTAGGAGTCTGCTTTACTTTCTTTAACAAGAATCATAAAGCCATGAATAAGTCAAAGGTAGGTTCTAATCAATGAGAAATACCAATACCAGCTTAGTGAAATCATTTTGAGGTAACATTAGAGCCTACATTTGTATTCGTTTTTGTCTGCAAGTTCATATTCACTATGCAGATACAGGAGAGAAGTGCTCGCCCAACTGTATTTCCGCTGTAGTACAAGCCATGCTTATACTTAACACAGGAGATTTTTAGAATGACAACTACACAGTCTACGCAAGTGACTTCCACGTGTGGCACTCACTCTGCAATTGCAAGTGTGAATACAGGCATGGGTGCATACGAGTAGACACATCTACTTTGGCCGATGTCACAAAAAGTTTGGACGTTGGCTGAGTGGCCCTAGGCAAGATGTGGGCTCCTGTTTTTCTATTTATACTTTTTGCATAGGTTTTACTTATGGCAGAAAGATTGGGGCAGCAGAATAGTGGGTTGGTTTGAGTAGAACGGAAGTGGCTGAAGGCTCTCTGCCTCCTGTGAAGATAATTTCCCTGTGTGTGACCTCTGGACTCTTGGATAAGAAAAATAAGCATCAAATTTGCAGCTGGGTGAGTCAACTCCAGAGCTCCTCCCTGGAGCTTCCTCTTACCAACTCTGGATTCTCTGGACCTCAGGACAGGGACAGAGGGTGCTGGAACCCTGCAGCCAGAGGAACTGGGCAAGAAGTACTCACAGGAATTATAGACAACCTCTTTTCTGAACTGTGGGTCCCAAGGGTCTTTGCTTCTCCTTAGCATTCCTATCTGGGGACCTTCAGGGTACCTTGTAGCGGGGAACATGCAAATGTATTTTTTCACAGGAGACTAGTGTGCTGTGATTTATCTACTTTAATTCTTACATACTTTTTTAACTTTATGAGCCTGCTACATTCTGTGCCCATTTGCTCTTTGCTCTTGGGATATTTCCATATCCCAAACATGCACAGAGGAGGCTCCTATAGTTGTAATTGTGCGCTTTTTCAAGTCTGGCAGCCTATGCCCAATCGTGAATTGGTACATTTTTACACAGCAAGATCTCACAGGGATGCTGGGAGGTTAAATGCTGCACAGCATCAAAAGCATCAGGTCTTGTATAGGATGCTAAGTGTGTAACATTTGGTTATTATTTCCAGTGGACTGCAAACCCCTTAGAGACCAGGATGGTGCTATTCTTTTTTGCATTCTCTTTGCTTAGCACATTGTGGAGCTCGATGAATGTTAGTTCAATAAAGAAATCAGTTCAAGACCTGCCTCTGTAGTTATTACAAGTGACTTACCCTCTGGACTCTTTAGAGTAGCTTAGGGAAAAGCACTGGTATTTGTTCTTGGCAAGGAGAATGGTCACGTAGACTTCTGGTGATTTTTGTGGACAGTGTGTTCATGTGGTGCTTAGATCTGAGGACAGTGGTTATCATATGAGAACCCAGGGAGAAAATTCTGTCCGATTGTTGACTTAATCTTGTTAAAGGTATGCTTGCCTTCAACCTTTGTTCTCTTGCTGGGACAACTGGACTTACAGTTCACTTTTGTTTGTTCTTGCAACTGGGTCCCCAGATTAGGCAGGTCAATGGACTGGCTCAGCCTGGCCTCCTGCTACACCCACCTGGAGGCCTGTGCCATTGGTCATCACTTCCCTCAGCAGGGGGTGGGCTCACCATCAGCCTGGATGTGTGCTGTAGAAATAGGGGCATTCATCCTGCAACAGGGGTGAGTGACATCTGCACTGTACCATTCTGGATGATGAAACTAAAGGGCTTCTTTATAAAATAGCCAGTCCAACCAGATGATTAAAAAAATATTATTCTGGAGGGAGAAGGGAAAACTGGAACTTAGTGATGTCACATATTTTGCCTATTTATCCAATGGTCCATCATTACTTTTTAGTTATATGAATTAAAAGTGATTTTTTCTGTTTGAATGAAAAAAAAATTAAAGTGTGAAGCTCAGTGATTTCTGCTTCCCCTTAACCAATTGGTTAATGGTACTGTGGGGTCTAGAACCTAGAACAATTGACCTAAAGCTTTTTTTTCCTACCGCAGCACGTAATCTCAAGATAAGTAGTCATTCCTGTCTTTGTTGTTGGTTTGCTGGCTGTCCATTGCTGAATAGCTTTCTACCACTTATGGGAAAAATGTCTAGGTACTTTCTGAACCATTTACCAAAGCAAATAGCCCAGTTCCCTACCTCAATTCCAAGGTGACTCCTCAGGAAATTAAAAATGCAAACTTTTTATTATATGTTTGAAAACCATTGCAAATGGTTCCAAAGTTAATGTTTCATTTTTCCAAGTTTTTGTGTTTATTTTTTCCTAGAAACATTATATACACAAGTTTAAAAAACATTTTGGTAAGAGAAAAAATGATCGTAATCTCATAATTACTAGCTGACATTATTACTGGCCTTTAAACTTTCCAGTATATTTTTCCGGTGTTCATGTCTCTCCATCTAGTCATAATGACATTGTTGATAATGTCTGCTAGTCCCTTGTACTTAGTGTTAGAGTAGAGGAATTTCTCCTTGTTACGTGCTCTTCAGGCAAGCCATGTTTATAATGGCTCATTACATTGAGTGACTGTACCATGACTTAATTATTTCATATTTTTAAAATTTAGATTGGTTTAATTTTTTTGGTGCTATTTTCATGGACCACGGATGTGAACCTTCTTAAGAATAATTTTTCTTTCATTTTTTAAAATTATGTTTATAGATTAGATGAAAAGGATATATTCATTTTAAAGACTATTAATATGCTGTTCAATTATTTTTTAACCATCTTACACTGCCTACATGATATTCATTTTGCCATATTTCACCAGTATTATGAATTACCATTAATATTTTTTTGCTAATTGATAGGTAAAAAATGGTACCCTGTTTTAATTGGTACTTTTGATTTTGTTTTTAATTGCCTCTCCTTACTTTAATTGCTTGCATTGAAATCTTAAGTGCAAGTAAACTCAAAAAGATTAAATACAAGTAATTACGAAATGCAAAATAAACTGCAACACACTTAAGTGATTAAATAAGCAGATGGGAGTATAGGAAACCAGCTTCTATTGGTCCAGTCAGTCTCTTGGACAAGTGATAGCTCAGGGCAAAGAGAAGGTTCTGCGGGGAGGAGGATTAAAGTGGGGCTGCTGGGGCTACTCTGTACAGTTTCAGAAAATTTTATGCTTTTAGATTTTTTAAAATTACCTTTCATTGGTTATGCTATAACAGTTGTCCCTATTTTCCATCTTTGCCCCATTCCATCCAGTACCCCCCACTCCTTCAGGCATTTCCCCCACCATAGATCATGTTCATGGGTCATACAATAAGTTCTTTGGCTGCTCCATTTCCTGACTGTACTCTACATTCCCATGGCTGTTCTGTAACTGCCTATCTGTGCTTTCTTCATCCCCTCACCTCTGCACCCATTTCTCCACACCCCCTTCAAACAGATAACCATCAAAATGCTCTCCATATCCATGATTCTATCTCTGTTCTTCTTCTTTGCTTTGTTTTTTAGATTTAATTGTGGATAAATTTGTATTTTTTGCCATTTTATTGTTCACAGTTTTGATCTTCTTTTTTTTCTTAAATAAGTCCCTTTAACATTTCATACAATAATGGCTTTGTGATGATGAACTATTTTAGTTTTTTATTGTCTGGGAAGCTTTTTATCTGCCCTTCAATTCTAAATGATAGCTTTGCTGGGTAGAGCAATCTTGGATGTAGGTCCTCGCTTTTCATCACTTTGAATATTTCTTGCCAATCCCTTCTGGCCTGCAAAGTTTCTTTCGAGAAATCAGATGAAAATCTTATGGGAACTCCCCTGTAGGTAACTAACTTCTTTTCTCTTGCTAGTTTTAGATTCTCATTTTATCTTTAACCTTTGACAGTTTAATTATGATGTGTCTTAAAGTGGGGCTCTTTGCATGCATCTTGTTTGGGGCTCTCTGTGCTTCCTGGACATGCATATCTATTTCCTTCATCCAATTAGGGAAGTTTTCTTTCATTATTTTTTCAAATAGATTTCCAGTTTCTTGCTCTTTCTGTTCTCCCTCTGGTACCCCTATAATGCAAATGTCGGAATGCTTGAAGTTGTCCCAGAGGCAGCTTAATGATTCTTGTTTTTTTGTATTCTTTTTTCTTCTTCTTGTTCTGATTTTTTTTTTTTTTTGGCTTCCTTATGTTCCAAATCATTGATTTGATTCTTGGCTTCATTCACTCTACAGTTGCTTCCCTGTAAACTGTTCTTTATTTCAATTGTGTATCCTCATTTCTGACTGGATCTTTTTTACGCTGTTGAAGTCCTCACTAAGTTCCTTGAGCATCCTTATAACCAGTGTATTTGATAGATTGTTTTTCTCCGTTTTGTTTAGTCCTTTTTCTGTAGTTTTGACCTTTCTTTCATTGGGTCCACGCTTCTTTGTCTTCTCATTTTGGGAGCCTCCTTGTGTCTGTTTCTATATGTTAGGTAGAGCTGCTATGACTCCCTCTCTTGGTAGTGTGGCCTAATTTAGTAGGTATCCTATTGGGTCCAGTGACACAACCTCCTATATAACCCAATCTGGGTACTTGAGTTGCCCTGTCTTGTGGGCTGAGTACAACCTCTTCTTGTAGTTGAGCCTTGATTGTTGTTGGCAGGTCAATGGGAGGGATTTACCCAGGCCATGTGGCTGCAATGACTGGCTATGAACACTCACCACCAACCTCTGCTCTCGTGGAGGATCAGCTGTGCAGGGGCAAGGTAGTGGTGCTCCAACATGGTCTGTAGCTATCCACTGGGTGCACTGGCCCTGGGATTTCCTGGGTGGCGCAGGTCAAGGTCAACCCCTACCTGGGTCTGCACGGGGTCACCCGGCATAAGTTATAAAGCAATCTGAGATGGCTGCTTCTTGTGATAGTGTTTGAGATTCCTGGGTGAAGCCAGCCTGTGAATCTAGGCTGGCTGCTGCTAGTGCCAGGCCTGGGGCCATGTAGCAAGAGGTACAGGATCTGGGGCTTACTGAGGCTGGTTTTTCTTGCTTGAGAGAATTCAGAAGTTGTGAAACATGAGCCAAGACCAGATGTTTATACGGAAAAACAACTTGGGTGGGCCCATAAGTTGGGTGGGACAGAGTCTCAAGTGATCTTCAGGGCATGGCAAATAGTGTAAGCCAGGTTGATGGAGTCTTAGGTATAGCACCTGCCTGCAGACTCTGTGGCACTGTGTTGGGGGGTTCAAAAAAGGAACAATGGCCTCTGCCTGACTTTTTGTCTGGGACAAAGCTGTCCCCCAGCTCCTGCTTTGATGCCAGATACTTCAGCTCCTCCCTGTGTGCCACTGATGCCTTTCAAGCTGCTACTCCAGTGCTGGAGCTCAGAGGTAGTGAGTCTGAGTAAGTCCATGTGTGGTTTCTTTAAGAGGAACTACTTGAGACTCCAGGAGTTTCTTTCACCAACTCAATCCCCACTAGTTTTTGCAGCCAGAAGTTGTGGGGACTTATCTTTCTCACACAGGAGCCCTGGGCTGGGGGCCTGGTATGGGCCTGGGACTCCTAGTTCCCTAGATATCCCTCCCAAATTTTTATCTACCACACATGGATGTGGGACCAACCTGTTCCGTGCCTCCATCTCTCTTATCAGCCTGGATAGATGTGGTTTCTGTATTTCCATAGTTGTCAGGATTACCTTCAACTCGATTTCTGGTGGTTCTTAATGATAGTTGTTCTATATTTTAGTTTAGTTTTGATGTGGTTGTGCAAGGAGGTAAGCCATGTTTACCAAAGACTCCATCTTGATCAGAAGTCCAGAAACTTTTAAAACATTGAGACTAGATAACAGGCATTTAAAGCAGCCTTATTCTCCAGTATATCTATTTGGAAATTTCTGCTCTTGTAAGAATAATTTTTTTTACAAGCAAAACAAATAATTTTTTTAGGAAATATATTTATGAACAAAATATGACCTGGGTATCCTTTGTCCAGATTAATGGAATGTTTTACTCATAAGACACCATAGTCATCTTTTCATCTAATTGCTCTCAGGAGATAAATGATTCCCTTTACTGAAAACTTCAAAGACAATAAAAAATGTGGAATCCAGAGGTGTGATCTGTAGATCTGGTCTCAGATGGCTTGGAAGTGATGACTGCTAAGCATAGCCTCATGGTCTGCTTGTAAGACACACTCACTGTTGTTCCAGTGATTTCTGTTGTTCCACTTTATACCTGGTGGATATGTGCTTACAAGGATTTTGTACTTTCTCTTCCTTGAAGAAATGGATTTGATTCATAAGCACTTTCTTAACCTTGCTCTACTGATTAAAAAGCTTAAGGACCACACAGATTTTGTGGCTTCTGAATGTTCATTCATGAAATTCCAGGAAGGATGAGTGTGCTGAAAAAAATTTTTTTTCTAGAAGAGAAACCAGTACAATCAGAATGACTCAGAATTGAATTATAAATGATTCAAAGCAATTGAATATTGCTTATTCAAAAGCCAAGGGTAAGGAGGAAGTCTTTTGTTTTCGGAAATACCGTGCTCATCTGTAATGGGATGCGACGGCAAACAGACAATAGGGGAAAAGAGTGTGTTAGTTCTAAACCCTTTCTCTGCTTGTTCTGTGGTAGATTTGAGAACTATCTCAGATAATGGTAAGAGACAGGAGGGGCTAACAGAACAAGAATGGGTGAGGGACAGGTATTTCAGAGAGTTTGGGACAAGATGAAGAAAAAAAGGAAAGGAAAGAAAAGACAAGCAGACTCGACTGACTAATGGGAGCTAGGCACATTCACGACTGCTAAATTGGACTCCTGCATGCTCTAATTCCTGCTGCATCCCAGACTGATAACACGCCTTGATAAAAAGGAGAAAAGAAAGAAAGAAAAAAATTCATGTGGGAGGCTGTGAGTGCACACAGAGTCTGTTCTGAGCTCCCTCCACAGGCAGACATGGATCAATAAATCAATAGAAAATGTTCACTGGCTGTAAAATGGGTAGAGAATCCAGTGTCAAGCTGCTCCAAGATGGATGGACAGCAGGCTTGCTGTCTGCTGAAAGGCCAGAGGTGACTATCACCTTGAGATGAGATCAGTGACCAACAGCCTAACAGCCCTTTGAACTCTGAGTCTATGATTGAGGACCCGAGCAAGGCTTAAAACAGTCCCAGTGTGACCCACGGTGACATCCCCTCTGCTTTGTGCCTCACTCCCCCCACCCCAACACTCACACCTCTTAGTGGGGCTGATGGTTTGCCATGTGGAGCCTGGCCGCTGTCTGCCCCTGGCCTGCTGTGCCCTGTCATTGAAGTAAAGGCTACAGGAGACTGAATCAGAAATTACTAGATGCCCTAGTGGTAGGAAGCATCGATCGGAAAGGGTAGGGATTTTCTGCACAACAGTTGGATTTTTCCTTTTATATAAAGGGGGTTTAACATAATACAGGTGGCGTTTTCTCTGCACAGCTCTGTATGTTAACCCTTGCTTTCGTGGACTTAACCTAAAGCTGCCACAAGAGTGTCTGCAGTAGGTCTCTCTGAAATTCAGATAAGTGCTTTCTGTTTGAAGGGCAACTGGGTCAGGCCAGCCTGGCTGTGAGAGGGTGGCCACTGCTGCCCTCATGGCTGTGTGGGTGGCTTTTATCTTCAGCTGCACCTGGGCCAGTGGGCTGTAGTGTG
Organism: Macrotus californicus; assembly: GCA_007922815.1. Classification (NCBI taxonomy): domain Eukaryota; kingdom Metazoa; phylum Chordata; class Mammalia; order Chiroptera; family Phyllostomidae; genus Macrotus; species Macrotus californicus. The sequence goes on from VMDR010020141.1 coordinate 13,000, forward strand.
GCTGGGTTTCCACATAGAGCAGGGGGCAGCTTCTCTCCAGAGTCCCTGCTACTGTGGCAGGCAGGGGATGGTGTATGCGTATTCCTTGTCCTCTCTGTGACCCTGTTCTCACTTTTGAGGATACAGGTCTCCTTAACCTCTTGTAATGGAGGCCAAGTACTCACTTTGGGTTCAAATGCTGTGCCATCAACCTCCCCCTTAGTTCTCAGAATGTGGCTCTGTCGCGAAGACACAAATGGCTCATGCTGGAGAAAATGTAGAAAAACATTTTGGAATATATTTCAGCTTAGCATTCAGATAATTTATCAATATCTGGTCACATGTATGGTATATATATCTTATTCATTTATTAGTTTTTTAAATTCAATAAATGCTTTTTGATTTTCTACTACCTGCCATTCCTACTGTGTTTGACCAGGGATTTTCAACCTTTTTGATGTCATAGCACCCATAAAGTAATTACTAAAATTCTGCAGCACACCAAAAATATATTTTTACCAATCTGATAAAAAGTTAGGTATAATTCTGATTTATTTACATTGGATGGCTATTGTGTTCGCTGTTGTTATTTTCAAATTTGACAATCTAAGGGAAAATAGATCAGTTCCCTGACCAAATAGTCAGGCATTGCATGCTTTAAAAATTCTTATGGTACACCAGCATGCCGTGGCACACTGGTTGAAAATTGCTATCCTAGGCAATGGGCAAAAAGATCAAGAAAACACTAGACTAGTCCTTGAGGAAAGAGGGTTCTCTAAAAATGATTTATAAAACTTCTGTTTCTAGTATATCTAGAAGCTCTTATTTTTGAAAAAAAAAAGACTTTAAAAATATCTTTGAGATTTTCTTATCAATGTTTCTAAAATAGACATGGCAATTTTTTTGATAGTCAGAAAAAGTAAAAAGATATATTAGATACACAATTAAATGAAGGCTGCATGGTATAATCAGAAATACATTGGAGAAGATTTATTCACTCATGCGTTTAATCTCTCATTTATTCTATGAATTTTATTGTCTATTCTGTTCCTGGCAGGCTATTGATATTGAATTGTTCTGAGGGATAGCAGACATTCAACATGGAGTCCTGCAAACAGAAGTACAAAGTTACAGAATACTGTTAGGGTAAGTTGCAGGATGATGTAATTTACATGGGGTGGACTTCAGTAAAGGCTTTAGGTTCAGAGCTGAGGAGAAGAAAAGTAGGGACGTGGGCTGGGCCTCTCATCTTGGTCCTGTCACCAACGAGATGTGTGACCATCGGCAAGACCCTTGTCTTCCTGGGCCTATGCTTTCCTGTCTGTCAAATAAGGATGTTGCATTAGATAACTTATGTGAACGCTTTTGGCTCTGAAGTAGTATGATTCCTTATAAGAGTTCATTTACGTGAAGGCTAAGTCTATTAGAAATAACATTCTTAGGAGCGATTCAGATATTTCCAAAAGACTACAGGGGTATTGGTTGTTGCTCTGTAACCTCAGTGGAGACAATCATATGGAAAAGAGTTAGGTAGTGCTATTTCCCACGGCTCCTACTCTGGTCTGAAAAAAGATGGCTCGAATCCTGGTCCAAATAATCTTGGGGCTATGGAGAAAGACTGGTGGATTGGATTGTATATGATGCAGGCATGAGGTTTGATTGCCATACTTCAGTTTCCAGTTAAAAAAAGGAAGAAAAGTGGACAATAGGCTGCATATAGAAACACTAATAGGTTTCTCATTTGTCAATACCTGTGTGCCAGGCACTGAGCTTGGTAGTGAGGGAGGGAATGACGAATCAGACTAGGATTCTGCCCTCACGAAGCTATTTAACTGAATTTGTAAAAAAGAGTCATATTTAAAAATTTAAATAATTGTAGATATTTGATCCATGTACACTGAACTCAGAACTGATCCATATGAAGATTTACACAGTTATGTCAGAGCCTGTTGCCTTGTTTCATCTCACTATGGCTGCCCATCTCTACTTACCTTCTTACCTAGGTATGCGGAGACTCACTGATTCAAGTTAAGATGTTGGCTGGCAATATTCTTTATTTGTTCAGTGGTATTAAATGCCAACTTGCTTTTCTACCTAAAACGCTGATGCTAAAAAGAAGTCTGTGAATTGGGAGAGCTATCTACTTTGGTCAGGGGGAGTAGGAAGGTGGGGCACACAGGTGGAGAGTACACATATATATGGAACTGTCAGGAAAATGTCATTTGAACTCCATCTGTCCCTCCTGCTTTCCTCCAGTCCCAGCTGATACAAGATGTCACACATGCCAAATAACTACCAGTCACAACCAATATTAAAAGGTGATGACTTGGGAACCTACAGTCCCTAGGATATGATGATATTAGGAGGTATACACCAGGATTTCTTGAGAAGGGTGATTAATGGAGTCACCTTGAGGCATGTCCCCACTGGCTTGGTGGGGTCTGCTGGTGTGTCTAGGAAGCCCTTTAAACATGACCTTCTTTTAGTGTGGGCTGTCTCTGATGGTGGCTATGTTGCTAGAGTTATTTATTTTATTTTTTATTGTTTAAGTACAGTTGTCTCCATGATCTCACCTATAAGTAGAATACTTCTACCAAACACATGATTTTAAATTGATTTTGCTTTTTAGTTTAGCTGATTTGGAAACTGCTTTTAGGCCTATAGATGAGTAACCTGAGTGTTGCAGATGCCCCTAGCCAGGAGGGCCCTGAATGATCACATAGTTACCTGGGAAGCCCTGGCCTCTTGGCCATGCTGGTGAGCCCTTCTTGCAGTTATCCCAGAGAGGCCTACTGCTTCAGACTTCAGGCTGTGGCTCTTTAGAGATTTGGGCTTGAATCCTGACTTTCCAGTTATCAGGTCTGTCATCTTGTAAAGGTTAATTTTACTTTTTCAAAATCTCAGTTTCCTTACCCAGGAAATGGATTGTTGTGAGAATTTAATGTGATGCTTCCTTTAAAGATCTTGGCGAATAGATAGCCCTTAAAAAGATGGTGACTTGTTATTAACAATAGTAACATAAATTTTAGTTTAATATAACATCTAGTGTAAACTTAGCTATTGTTAGATCTGAGATCTAATGAATCTGAGATCTGAGAACTGCATGTCTCACATGTCCCCCATAAGACCACTCTTGAACAGTGAGTGAAATGGAAAGATTTTCTTGTTCTGAGCCTCTGTCAGTCTGCACGCTACTTTATATCAGCTTTGCTTAAGCATATTGCTGGTCACCACATTTTTTATCCCTCTGGGGTGCCACTGTTACATACACTTAATGGTTCCTCTAGAGGGTCCTGGAAGGGTCTCTAATTTTGATGAGACTGCTCTTCTCCTAGTATGCACAGCCAGTTCTCCTAGAGGATCTCTACCATTTTCTCAAAGACCCATTCCCCCCACAGTCTTGCTCAAGGACTTGTGCACAAGACACTATCATTCCAAATCACCAAAAGTTATGACTGAAGTTTGAAAGCAGATCTAACTTTTTATCTCTCCGCCTCTCCCACCTCACCGAGCCTTGAGTCCCCCTTCTGTTTGTTCATTTCAGCCTCAGCAGCTCTCTCCGTGTCCTGAACCCACCATGATTTTCCATTGGCTTGTCAAATATTTCCCAGCCCTAGAGGTTCACTAGCAGAAAGAGCTGCTGAGTCCTGTGAACCTAACCCACAGCCTGACCCTCTAGTCATCTTCTGTTTCTCTGAGACCCTTTTCAAACTAGTGTTTCAGATGCAGTCTTTTCTGCTCAATCTTCATTCCCCCCTTGCAAGGTAGGCAACCTCCATAACTCTTTTAGAGAAAAACCAGATTATCTGATGGTGTGTGAGCTCACAGTCCCCACTTATCTCAGTGCATCCTCTCATTTATCTTCCAGCCTCAGAGATGGGCTGTTTTCCCTTTTCTCTGCCTTACTCTGGATCCCTCCCTCCCCTCCTACCTGGGAGATTCATCTCACTCATCCCACATCTTCTTCATCTTCAGTCTTTCTCTTCCCATGGTCTGATTCTTTTCTACTTTTAGATTCCCACAGCACATCCTCCAAAAAACTGGAAAACAAAAAAAGCCTCTCTTCCCCGCCAAACCCCGAAGTCCTTTGCTGACTTTTCTATCTACACAGACTTCCTTTGGATGCACCCTCCCCCCCGCAACCCCCATCCCAGAAGATGTTCTGGGTGCTTATTGTAACCTGCTCTTACCTAAGTGGAAAAAAAAAGGTGAGAGAACACAGTGTGTTTCCTGGGCCTGCAAACTTTTTGGCTACCACAGTCAGTCTCTAAGTCTGAATGATTCTTTCTTCATCTTTTTGTACATCTGTCTTTGCTGTCTATTTCTGCTCGTCCCCACTCCTCTCTGGTCCAGGTCTCTATCACCTCAAACCTGGGATATTGCCTAAACTTTCTAACCTATCTTTCCAATTTGAGGCCATGTGTAAGCAGTTGGCAAGTAAATTGTTGTAGAACACCACTGTGGCCATGCCATACTTCTGCTAGCAGAATTGGGCTAGTTCTCTACCACACACAGGGAAACATCCAAAAATGTAGAGTTTCTACAGGCAGAACCGCCTGCAACTAGATCACACCCTTTTCCTAATCTCATTTCGTTTGAAGGCCCCAGTCTACCTCCAGCTAATGATCTCTGAAACACCACCACGTACATCTCAGTGTACATGTCATTATTGGTCTAGTCTCCCCTTTGAAACAAATTTTCCTTCCTGTTTACTCTTTGAAATTGCCTATGTCCTTCTAGACCTGTCCATCTCTTCTTCAAGCTCTTACCTGACCTTAACATTTATATATAACCTCTCTTTTATCATTGTACTTTGT
>VMDR010020142.1:0-17788 GCA_007922815.1 Macrotus californicus
TTCTTTTTCATCTCCAATACAATACATTTGGCTAATCTAGTGACTTGCTTTGAATTAACTACAACCAAAGGTCTAAGTTTCCAAAATTTAAATAATAGCTAAGTTGGGCTTCGGTCTGACCATGAAGTAGTTTGAGAGTGCCTCTGGCTAAAGGTATCTCCATAACTGCATGGATTCTATATTTCTATTAGTTGTATTTCTCTTAGCTCTCTTTTTTATATAAAAAACATTAGGTACCTCATTAAAAAAAGTGATTATTGGACTTAGATTTATCTCTAACTTTTAAGGACTTTGATCTGTGAGTTGTCCCTTTTGTCTCCTGTGGCTTGGGGTCCTTCCTCCTGCCTACATTTTCCCCTAAAGATGTAAGCATGCCCAGGTCCCTCCCATCCTGAAATGCCAACTCCCCCAACCCCCTCACCCTATGTGGCTCCACTCACTTCCTTTTGGATTTAATATTAATGAGAGTTGCCTAAACCCATAGCCTCTGTTTACCTTTCATTTGCTCATCAACCTTGCTATATGGCTTTGGTCCCCACCATTCTACAATCCCGTTTTCATAAGTGGCCTCTTTACTTCACAGTTTGATTGGACACTTTCCCAGCTCTTATCCCACTTGATTTTTCAGAAGCTTGGGCCATTGTTGAGCATACCATCCTTGAAATCTCTCTTCCACAGTTTCTAATCCCCCTGGCTCTCAGTTTTCATCCAACACGTCTGCACAAAGCTTGCCAGTCTTATCAAGCTCCTCTTTCTCTGGCCATTCTTTAAATGACAACTTTTCTTATTTTTTTTCTACACAACGTCCCTAGACAAAAATCATTCATTCCCATCATCCCCTAGAATCTCAATACATCTAAATCTATCTTTGTTTTTTTAGATATTCTTGAGTTCCAGACTAAAATATGCATTTATTTACTGCCAGCCAGATATTTTCGTGTATATTTATTACGAGTTGAATTGTTGAACCTAAAAGAGGTTGAAGTCCTAACCTCTCTGGTAACTTGCGAATGTGACCTTATTTGGAAATAGTCTTTGAAGATGACCAAGTTAAGATGAGATCATTAGGATGGGCCATAATCCAATATGACTGTGGCCTTATAAAAAGGGGAAATTTGGACACATAGTCAGGTACACACACACCAGGAGAACACCATGTGAAGACAAAGACAGAAATTTACAAGCCAGGGAGAAAATCCTGGAACAGATCCTTCCCTCACAGACCTCACAAAGTACCATCCCTGCCAACATTTTCATCTCAGACTTCTGGTCTCCAGAACTGTGAGACTGTAAGTGTCTGTTTTTTAAGCTCCCCATTTGTAGTATTTGATATCATGGTCCCAGGAAACCAACACAGGTGGTAATAGCTAATTCTTATGTAGTACTTCCCATGGGCCAAGCACATTTTAAGGATGTTCTATGCATTGACTAATTTAATTCTTAAACAGTGTTAAGCAGATACTCTTTCCTCATTTCACTGCTGGGAAGATTGAGATATGAGCCCAGGCTATATGGCTTTCAGATCCTGAGCCATAGCCTTTCTGCTGTCCTTTCTGCCACTAGACCAACCTGTCTAGGCAGCTAGGAGGACCTCTCCTTCCCATGTCCCCTCCCCACCCTTCCCTGGGTGAAGAGAAGGTGAATCAGGCCAATGCATCCCTCAGGTTTCACAGTGAAGGGGTCTGGACTCAGTTCTCATTAAAATATCTTAATCTGCTACTATTACAGCCAGACTGTGTTTTAGAAGGAACTCTGCCAATGGTGTGCAAGTGAGATAGAAGTATTCAAATGAAAGAAATAGTTGCAGCCCAAGAAGAGGAAATAAAAGTTTTCATGAAGACAGCATTAGTGGGGAAGTGCCGGGGGTGGGTAGATTCCAGACACACTCCAGAGTTATAACCACTGTGATTTGTCCTATGGCTCTTGGGGGGTGAGGAAGGCAGGGGAGTCAAGGACCACTCACAACCTTCAGCTTTGGGAGCTAGGTGGCTGGGGTTCCCACTAGCCAGGACAGGGAATACAGAAGAACGACTGGTTTTGAGGATGAAAGATGAAAAGGGTTACCCAAGTACAGCCTTCTAGAAAGCAGATGAGTATCTGCTTGAAGCTCAGGAAGGGATTTGGGGCTGGAAAACAGAATTCAGAATCCTAAGTAGACAATGGTGTTCACAGACGTGGGATAAAGGAGTTCCAGAAAAGATTTCCTTTGGACTTGTTACCCCTTCTCCCACCTTTTCCAACCTAGCTTGTTGAGAAGTGAACATTTACTTTAGGGAATGAAAAGGCTGACCTACCTCAGCTTAGAGAGGATCCCTTTGGATAGTTGGAGGAGGTCTTGGGAAGAGCACAGTTTACAAGATGGGGCAGTGTCTTGAGCACCCACAGATGACATCCGGTGGCTGGCAACTGCAGGATTATTCTTAAAGTTTCGAAAGGATGGGGAAGGGAACTCTTCACCCAAATGGACACAGTGATAGACATTCCTTTCTTATGAACATAGATACAAATATATGAAGTTATGTTAGTATACTGTACCTGGCTACATGTTAAAAACATACACTGTGGTAAGTAGGGTTTATTCTAAGAACATGGGAAAGCTTTATCAGTAAGAGATCCGTCAACACAAATCATTGCATCCAACATACCAAAGAAGAAAAGTCACGTGATTTTATCAGTATAGGTCAAAATGCACCTGATAAAATTCAGCAGATTTCCTAATCACAAACTTGATGTAAATTGAAATAAAAGAGAACTTACATAATATAATAAAAGTATTTACCAGGAATCAACAACAAATATGATCCTAAATGATAAAATACTGAAGCATCGAAGGCAGAAACAATTTAGAAATGCTCAATACGTAATACTGCTTCAGACATTTCAAAGCAAGCAAGAGAATTGTGTATATACATATTGCCAAAGAAAAGCCAAACAAGCACTAGTTTTATTTTTTCATATGGCTAAGATGTGCCCTGGCTGGTGTGGCTCAGTGGATTGAGTGCTGGCCTTCGAAACAAAGAGTTGCCAGTTCGATTCCTGGTCAGGGCACATGCCTGGGTTTCAGGCCAGGTCCCTGGCAGGGGGTGTGTGAGAGGCAACCACACATTGATGTTTATCTCTCTTTCTCCCTCTATTCCCAACTCTCTAAAAATAAATAAGTCAAATCTTTAAAAAAGTGGGTAAGATGTAACTTGATTTTTCACAGCTTTATTGATGTATAATTTGTATTGAGATATAATAGGTATAGAAAAACTACACATAATTAATGTATACAATTTGGTATACACTTGTGTTACCATCACCACAATCAAGGTAATAAACATATCTGTCATCTCAAAAAGTTTCATTGTGTGTTTTTTTGTGGTGATAATACTGAACATGAGAGCTACTTTCTCAATACAGTTTTTTTAAAAAAGATTTTATTTATTTTTAGAGAGGAAGGGAGGGAGAAAGGGAGAGAAACGTCAATGTCCTACTGGGGACCTGGCCTGCAACCCAGGCATGTGCCCTAGACTGGGAATCGAACCAGTAACCCTTTGGTTTGCAGTCTGGCACTCAATCCACTGAGCCACACCCACCAGGGATTTCTACACACTTTTAAGAGCACAATACTTTATTGTTCACTGTAGGCACTAAGCTGCACAGCAGATTTTAGAAGTGGCTTTGCATAACTGTAATTGTATACATATTGAATAACCACTCCCTATTCTCCACCTCCTCCTATCCCCTGGTGATTCTGTTGTCTATTTCTATATGTTTGACTATTTTAGATGCCTCATGTAAGAGAAACATGCAGTATTTGTCCTTCTGTGAGTGGCTTATTTCACTAAAGCATAACATCCTCCAGGTCCATCCATATTGTCGCAATGGTAGGATTTCCTTCTTTTGTAAGGCTGAATAATATTTCTTTGTATCTATATACCACATTTTAAATCCATTCATTTGCTGATGGACATTTGGGTTGATTTCATATCCTGGCTTTTGTGAACAATGCTGAAATAAATATGGAATGCAGATATCTTTTGGAAATGAATTTCCTTTCCTTTGGATAAATACCCAGAAGTAGGATCACTAGATCATAAGGTAGTTCTAATTTTTTGTAGACCCTCCATACTGTTTTTTATAGTGCCTGCATCAATTTACATTCCTATCAACAATGTACAGAGGTTCCAATTTATCAATTTATCCACAACCTTGCCAACACTTTTTTTTTATGATAGTCGTCCTAATGGAGTGAGGTGATATCTCACTGGGGTGTTGAGTTGCACTTCCCTGATGATTAGTGAAGAAACTTGAGCATCTTTTCATGTACCTGTTGGCCATTTGTATGTCTTTTTTGGAGAAATGTCTATTTAGGTCCTTTGTCCATTTTTTAATTGTTGTTTTTGCTATTGAGTTGTAGAAATTTCTTATCTATTTTGGAAACTGACCCCTTATCAGATAATATGGTTTGAAAATATTTTCTTGCATTCTGCAAATTGCTTTTCACTTACCACCCTCTCCCCTGCCATGTTATCTGATCTTTTCATTTGGATCAGATCTGTCAGGCACTAGTGACAGTTCTTGCTTTTTCAAAAAAAGTTGCATATCTTTATACATTGTGCTGATTAATTAATTGAATTGTGTTATCTCTTTAACAATGCTTAAGGATTTTGGCAGGAACACATTCTGTCACATTCCATAAATAAAGTAAGTTTCAGAGAAAGTTTTCCATTCTTTACAAAATACAGAAATTAAAAGCAGGGCAGGAGGAACATAGCTGACAACTTCCTATATGACAAGTAACTTCAGCAAATCTGATGGTTCAATCTCAATTGCATTTTAAATTCCCTTTAGCATGTTTTAACTTCATTTCCAGGAGTTGTCTCTCTCAAGGTGAAATGAATGACTCTCTTTCCAGTTCCAAAAATATCCAATACTTTAAATATCACCATTTCAACTTAAAAATCCACACACAGTCAAGGAGCCAACTTAATCAAATTTGGTTTCCAAGATTGATAGCTAAAGTAATTTGAATAAAATTATGATATTAAAGGCAACCTGGACTGTGGTGGGCATTTGGGGTAAATCAGAGAATGCAGTTTCCCCAAGGCTTTCTGGATAGCTTTGTTAATTATGAGAGCTACGCCCCAGCTGGTGGGTCTTGTCCTTGACTCTGTATTCCTGGAGGCAAAGTTACTCTTGGCTCCTCCAGGCCCAGACTTCCTATGTAATGCTAATTTTCCTGCCATCCTCTGTTCCAGTTTTCAGTATCTTTATAAAAGAGATATATTTTATAACTTGACAATATATTTATTTTATCAGAGAGATGAGCCCTTATGCATTTGGGGAGGAATGAGGAAATCTTAGTCTCTTTTTAAGATTTAAATATTTGTGATATGCACTCTACCTCTGTCACTTAATTTTCAACATCAAATACCAACCAGGTGCATGGCAGGGCACTCTGTCTACAGGTAGCTAAGAAGGGAAGAATTTGTTTTCACCCTTTTTGAGAACCTACAAGCATAAAACTAGCCTTTGCGTATCATGGCTTTCTATAATCTCCACCAGAATTACCTTCCCACCTCTGTTCCTAACCCTTCCCACCCAAACATTTTTAAAAATGAGTGTGCCAGAATTTAGATGCTGTCTTCCTTTAGGAGATGAGGAGGACTGGAGTATGGCACCCTAAAATATGCCTGGGGGGAGACAGATGATTTTAAGCTGGTTATTTTTAAGAAACAAGACTCAGAAAGAAACATGGACCTTCCCCCTAACTGCCTAAAAGAATTCGGACGGAGGAGTAGGACCTACTCCGGGAGGGAACTATCACCACGGATAGCTGTAGTTCAATGTGAGCTAGTGTGGTCGACAGGGAGGACCCTGGCAGGCCCATTTGATCAAAGTCCCTGCTTTGTCCCATTGTTTCAAGGTGGCCCAGCAAACATTTATTTACAAGACATTTGCTTTTCCATCCCCATGTGAATTGTCTCTTTGCCCTTTGAAGTGCCCCATCCCCCACTTTCTCCTTCGCTCAAGCGAGGTGGCAGGTGAACCTCAACTGCCCAATCTATCCCATTCACTGTGTCCCAGCAGGGGAGCCATCAGCCTGGCCTTTTTTTTTTTTTAACTCCTTATAGTGACAGAAAGATAAGATATTATGTCAGAATGAATGCTTTTCAGTTCATCTTCAACAGCAGTTGTTTGGAACAAGTAAAGATTGTACAATATTTGTTAAAACCTATTTCCTACTTCATCCAGCAGGTGGTGATGGGGGTGTGGGGAGTCTCCAGCATGCTCAGTTTGGCCCTATTCATGGTACCTGTGACCGGGAAGCCCCGGCCTAGTGAGGCTTCCACTGCAAACCGTCTGTCTTGTTGCATTAATGGCTATCCGCTCAGCGGCTACTTCTATCAGGTGTAAAGTAGGTGGAAATATGGCAATGTTCTGAGTTATATCACTGAGTAATTCAGTTTCGCTTTTTACACATTGAAACAGAAATACCGTCTTTTGCCGTGTAAAATGTGCACCTACATTTTGTGCACGTTATACATGGGATTATTATATCCATTATTTACCCATGGTATGTAATCATTATACCCATGTATAATGTGCATCCTTATTTTTCCCTCAAAAATTTGGGCAAAAATACATGGCAAAATACGGTAATATCTCGACCGCAAATCATCCCACTTGGTGAGTCTAGGTCAATTGCGTGACCTGGGTCATCCCTAGCACCCGCCCCCTTGGGTTACAATGTCCCTGTGACCTATTGATTCTGTCACTGGGCTGCCTCAACCATCTACCTGCCCCCCTCTCACTCCACATTCCATCTTCTTCACAGGGCGTGGGAGTGACTGGGGATGATTTTACAAGCCTGAGTTCATTTAATCCTCACTGCGATCCTATGAGTGTGAAGTAGGCACTATCATAGGTCCCACTGTACAGACGTGGAAACGGAGGCACAGAGAGGGCTAAGTATTTTGCCCAGGTTGCACAGCACTAAGTAGGAGCAGCATTTGAGCCCAGGGAATCTAGCCCAAAGTGAAAGTCCTTCACCCTCTCTCCACCGCACCCCTTGCCCCAGAGCTAACTGCCCCCAGCTGTGCAGTGTCACACGTCGGGTACACATTCATACATAGTTACGGGGCTGGGAACTTGGTCTGTTTTCCTTTTGAAACACCCATGGGATTCTGCCGCAGCCGTGGCCTTTTCACCTGCGGAGGTGCCCTGGAGGTGCCTGGCAGTCAGGATTTGGAGACTGTCCTGCGTTTCTTTCCTTCCCGTAGTCTCCCATGTCCTGTGGCATCAGGACAAGTTTAACCACTCCCCACTGATTACATTTGCTTCCAAAGTTTTGTAACAACAAACAATATTGCAATGATCTCTGTCATTTTACATTTTGCATATGACAGTGAATATTTCTCAGAAAATTCCCCCTGGAGGTGGATTGCAGTTGAAGGTTCTGGATGTTTTAATTGGTAATATATGACGACAAACTGGTCTTGAAGTAATAAAACGTTCCAGCCCCTCAACTGCCAGAGAGTGTCCGTTTTCCATACCTGTCAATACCACTTAGCAAACTTCTAAACACATATCTATCAACTTCTAATTGGATTTATTGAGGTGACACTGATGCACAAAACCGTACAGGTGTCAAGCATACAACTCAATAAAACACCACCTGCACATTGCATCATGCTCATCGTCCCAAGCAGAGTCTCTTTCAGTCCCCACGTTTGTCCCCTTTACCCACCTCTGCCCACCCACCCCCTTCCCCTGTGGCCATCACCACTCTAGTGTTCAGCACGTGCGTGCATGCACCCGGCGACCAGGTAAAGAGCGCAGACCTGCCCACACTTAGTTCCGCTTTCCAGATGTCCTATAATCATTCCTGCCTCTTACTTCCCCGAGTAACAGGGTCCACAAAGTAGAGTCCACACCTCACAGTGCTCCACCAGAGGGGCAGTTCCCTGTCCCTCTGGGACCCATCCTGCAAATGTTGGCAATTTTTACAGAACTCACTTAAAATAATTTTTTAGAATAGTTTTACATTCACAAAACTGCAAAGACAGTACAGAGCTCCCATATATACCACTATCATTAACACCTTAGATTAGTACGGTACATCTGCCACAGTTAAGGAACCAGTGTTGATACATGTTATAACAAAGGTCCACCCTTTATTCAGATTTCCTTAATTGTTAGCTAATGCTGTTTCCTGTTCTGGGTACCGTGTTACCTTACTCACTGTGTCTCTCTAGGCTCTTAGCTGGGTGTTTAGCAGGCTGTCTTTGTTCTGACAACCTCAAGGACCCCATTTCCATTTAGTGCATCTGTGGGAGCTTCTGTCAGCTGGATGAAGTCATGACTCATGTCACCTAAACCACAAACTCTGAACAAACACTGAAAATGACCTTAGTAAGCATGCAGCCGCCAGACCTACACAGGTGCACAGGTGAATCTCAGGTAGAAAATGTTTTCCCTAGATCAGGACAAATTAAACTCCCCTGGGCTTCTCTCCACAACATATCCCTGTGCTCAACATGTCCTTCTGCCTCTCCTGGGAGCCCAGTCCCGGCTGTGGCAACTGGTCCCTCCTGCCCTAAGACAATGCAGCTTTCTTTGTGCGGGTGGCTGTGCTCTCCCCTTCCTTCCTTTGCTTCCTGCTTCCGGCCGCTGCTCTTCGCCTGGAGCTTCAGGGGGTGGCGGCCACACACCTCCCTGTCCCAGTAGCCCCCTGAAAGCGATCATTACACGTGAGGTTCATGAGCCCTGTCCAAGATCACAAAGGCCGCCCTCCACAGAGGGGCCTCCCTGGTCCTCATCAAATGCTGTGGAGGGTTTTTACACAAACACTGTACTTGGCAGATGTCATCTCAACAAACTGGTGTCTTGGTTCAAATTTAAATTCTATCTGAAAGGCTCAGAGGGGATTTCACAATCCTGGAAGGTCAGTGTGCAAAGCAGGTGAGAATGGACTCTCCGTGCGTCAGCCAGGGCTCACCACGAGTCGGAACCATGCTGATCACTGCAACAGAAAAAACGAACGCACAGAATGTGCACCAGGTAGGAGCTGACACATGGTGAGGGTTCCGGTCAGGTTCCCCTCTGGTAGTCATCAGCCTGGCCTTTTCTTTTTCCCTTATATTTTTGCTGAGAGAATTTGGTGCTGCTTGTGTGGCAAATGTTCATCTGTCTCACAGTCTAACATGAGAGTCTCCTTTGAGTCTGTCCATGCAGTCTCTGCTCTGTTCACCTGTTCCCGAGTCTGTCGTTACCTCCGTCTGTTAAGAGGATTTTCCCTCTACATGAGGGAAGGGCTACATCCATTTCCTTTGTTGTAAAACCTTGACATTGTTATACCTAGATGCTCACAGGAGGTAGAGGCAGCTAATGGGCATCACTACTGGCACATACATTAACATTTTTGTTCTTTTTAATGTAGCCTAATGGGCGTACCTCAATAGCTGTAATTTTAATCCTGGATCTCCTGCCTGTGGACAGAGGACCCCATTCTGCCTGGAATGAAGGTGGCCGTGTTCTGTTGGAGGCTTGTCACACGTCCCCCATCTTTCTCTTCTGGAGAGAATTTCAAAGCTACTGAAATAAGGAAATAATGTCATTTTTATGTATTGGGGACGTAATGTGCTATTTGATGTAGTGGTCCATGTTGTTTTGCTTGCAAAATTGGCTTAGGTTATCTTGAATTACATGAACTGCCAGCAGTACCAGCAATTGACGGTAATGAAATTTTTCAGCAGAAAGGGAATGGGTCCAACTCGCTGATGCATCTGAGTTGCAATTTTTGTAGCTGTTTCTAAAAAAATTTAATAAAAATTCACTGGTGATAGCATTGTGGCAGTCATAAATGGTAAAATAGAAAACCACAAGTTGTTTTCTACCTGCACTGGAATCTCGAAGTTCAGGGAGGCGCCACGGCGTGGAGTTGCAGGAAGGTGGAAGGGACTTGGATGAACCAAGCAGTTGTTCTGATCCAATCTTACTTATTTTGTTCTTAAAATGTTTTTATTTGAATGTATTTGTTTCAGGTCATCCTAAAAAAAAATCAGTGATAAAATGAAAACACTGGTGTCTTTTGTGTCCCTCCCGCATCCAGTGTCCTCCTCCCTGCCCACTCCACATTGACCTCTCCTGAAGGTGGTGGACATCGGGAAGGGGAGGAAATTTTCTCCTGCTTTCCTTCTAGATTCTTTGACTGGCCTATTACATTGACATAAGACAGACTAACAGGAGAAAAATAAATTTAGTTTTGTACATGAAATTCAAAGAAATATGAGACTCAAAGAAGTGACTAAAGCAGGCAGCTTTTATACTTTTTAAACAAAGAAACAGTTATTTGTGAAGAACTGACAAAGGCGCATCCAGAGCGGATGCTGTGCCAGCTGTCCACTCAGGGCTTCTGAAATCCGAGCCCCACCTTCAGCACTGCTCTGTGATGACAGACTGGAGTCCGAGCACCTCTCCTTCATGGTGGGCATGAAGCTGTGTTGTGGAGGGCACTGAGGGCACACAGCAGGAGTACGGGTCTCTTCCCCGCTGGGATGTGCCATTTTGCAGTTTCTTGCCCCAATGCACACTCATGGGTGGTGTGTGTGTGCACGTGCCTGTGTGGTGGTGGTGGGGTAACTGGGGGTACTCTAATGCACAGTCATTCCCTCAGTGACACTAAAGCCAGGGTCTGGTGACAATCTTGCTGGACCCTCCCACATGGACTCCAGGCCTCATGCCGGAAGCAGTGACCTCTGGGTGCCCCTGCCAGCCTCAGCTTGCCTTCATCACAGAAAGATGCTCCCTGCCTGCTGGGTCTGTGGACCTGCTGTGTCCAGGCAGTCAGGGCACTTCTCCATTTGGGGGGCTGTGACCACAGTTCCCCCTTGAGGCTCAAACTGCAGCCTGGGCAAGGGACCTCTTTCTAAGCTTGTACTTCCAAGTCCTCAGCTTCAGCCCTGGCATACCTTCAGAATATTCCTCCCAGCTATATAGTTAATTATTCTTCTACTATAGTTCAGAAGTTTTTATATTAAAATTCCCTCTAATTACTGTGTGATTTCTGTCTGCTGATGGGCCCCAGAGGGACACAGACGTGCCAAGGAAGCCATTTCTCCTTCCCCCGTCTCAGCCTATCCCCTCCCAAACTCCTTCAAGTGTCTTTACCCATTTCAGCCTTTGCAACTTCTTTTTCTTAATCTCATCACAGTTCTAAAATCACCATCTAAATTTTGAATTCCTAACTTTAGGATTATCCACCAAAGCAGCTAGTTTAAGTTTTTAAGACCCAATCAGCTCAGTTCCCCACTCCGAAACACCAGAGAGGTTTGCAGAGACATTCATTCCTGCACTACTTGTGCCAGAGAAAAAATACAGGACACCAAACGTCTCACGTGACTGAGTCAAATTCATTTGTGTGAACTTGAGGGGAGGCAGTTTGCCACCCTCGGAAATGCCGTTTTAGGGATATTGATTATTTTAAGGTGGTTATTTTTAAGAAACAAAACACTAACGAAGAAACTTTGATCTTCCCCCTAACTGCCTAAAACTTGGAGCAGGTCCTCTCTCCATCATCATAGGTACCTGTGGTGTAATATGAACTAAGTAGGTTAGGGAGGAGCTTAGGAAGGTCTGTTTGATTGATCCTCTCCATATCCCATTGTCCAAGATGGCCCAGCAAACATTTGTTTATCAAACGTTTGCATTCATGTGATTCTTTCCTCCCTTTTGAAGTCCTAAGCCACAGCACACATACGCTCGTTCTTAGCTTGCTAAGGCACGTAAGCCTTAACTGCTCTATTTGTCCTGGGATCCCATAGTTTTATGGAACCTCCGTAGGTACCTAAGTAATAAATTTGGTTATCTTCTGTTAATCTGTCTCTTGTCAATTTGATTGTTAGTCTAGCCAGAAGAACTTAGAAGGGTAGAAGGAAAATTATTTTTCCTTCCCTACAAATTGTTTTGTTGCTTAACAGACCAGTCATTTTGGTGCATTAAGAGGAAGTCTGGCAAACATGCATCCTTAAGACAAAATTTTCCCAGTTCTTTCCAGTGCTCATTCCTCTCTTTTAGACCCCAATTCCAACCTCCTTCACCTCTGCACACCCTTTCTGCCCACACCTCCTCTGGACCCCTCATCAGGCATTAGCAAAACGCCCCGTATACTCCAGTTCTCCTCACGCTGTATCCTTCTCTGGCTGAGGCTGTCCTCCCACGGACAGGATCTCCCCCAAGCCTTGAGAGGTGCCAAAGTTCTTTCACGCTGGCCCCTGTACCTCTTCAAGACTGCTCTTGCTCCCTCCTCACCCTGGGACCTACCCCCCGCCCCGAGGGTTTGCGTGGCTGGCTCACTCTGGCCCTACCCAGGTCGTCACTTGGGGCTACCTCACTGTTGGTCACACAGTGATTGGTTCTTTGAGCCCTTTGACCCTATTGTTTCACCCCCTCACTCCCTGGGCTGCATTGCCTTCACGATCCACCCACCCATCACGACCCTCATCACAAATACAGCCCAGTCCTCACCCACTTTCCAGCCCACTTCCTCTCTGGCCAACATTCAACAGCCAGAACCACCAGAACCTCCATCTGTGGAACCTGCCAGCCTTCTGCTCCTTCCAAGCCACCTTCCACTCCCCACCTCAACCAGCTTAAACCCATGCCTTGTCCCAGCCACTCTAACAACGCTCTATGCTTAGTTGTACTTGCTTAGCTGAACCACAATTCAGAATAAGTCCAATGTGAACTATCAACTGTTCTGTCCAGTGTCACTTTTAGTTGGTTAACAATGTTAAGTGATGCCCTTACCTCCCAGACACCAGACCACGTGTCCAGCCTGTTTACTCTCACTTTCCCACCGCTCCTCACACACAGCTCCTTCTCCCACCTGCCCCCTGAGCTGGTGGTTTCCAGCTCCCCTGGGGAAGCGATCTGGAGAGAGCTCCCCCACACTTGCACCCATATCCACCACCCCTCTGGTGGGGAGGACACTGCCACTTCTCTCGTCCTCAGGGAGGTCTGTCACCTGAACGTCAGTCTTCTGTCTTTCAGACATTCCTATCTTCAAACTCTCTTGACGACACATCCCCTTTTTCCCTATGGCCTATTTCTTGGCTCCCCCTTTCAGGAAAACTCTTCAAAAAAGTATTCTGCTTCTGCCTCCTGTTAGTATTCTCCCATTTGCTGTTGTCACCATTCAAAAAATAAAAATAAAAAGCAAATCCAGAGAAAAGCTGAACGATTCAATGAAAACCCTCTACAGTCCCAGCATTTATCAGTCACTGAGGTCTCATTGCTCCAAATACTAAAGACATTTATTCAAGCAGTTCCCACCTATGGGGGCCTCAAGCCATTTTAGGGGACCCAAAAGGTCATAAGCACATTACCAAGACGTGATTCGCCTTCTTTCCGATGTTGACACTTGCACCGATGGTTCAAAAGCAGCAGTCAGAACCTTAGCAACAACTGTTGTGGTTACGACATTCCTCTCCGCTGCACACTTAAGAAAATTCCACTTACGAGTGTCCTTGATGCAGTAAAAATAATTTCATTAAATCTCAACCACTGAGTCCGTTCTGTGATAAAATGGGAAATGTGCCCAAAGGACTTCTGTTGCACGCCAAAATACAATCGTCTCCAAGAAAAGCACTTGTCTGGTAGTCGTGTTACAATGTAACTAGTTTTCGTTTCTGAAAACATTGTTATTTGAAAGATAAACTATGGTTATTGAGACTTGAAACTCAAGATAAAGGACTAAAATATAAGTCATGAAACCATAAAGTCCTAGTGGAAAACATGGGCAGTAAAATTTCAGATGTCCTTTGTAGCAATATTTTTGCCAACGTATCTCCTAGGGCAAGGGAAATAAAGGAAAAAATAAACAAATGGGGCTACATCAAATTAAAAAGCTTGTGCATGGCTAAAGAAAACATCAAAATGAAAAGGGAACTGACAGTATGGAAGAATGTATTTGCCAATGGTACATCAGACAAGGGTTTAATCTCCAAAGTATACAAAGAACTCACACGACTCAACACCAAGAAGACAAACAATCCAATGGTACATCAGACAAGGGTTTAATCTCCAAAGTGTACAAAGAACTCACACGACTCAACACCAAGAAGACAAACAATCCAATGAAAAAATGGACAAAGGCTGGCTGGTGTGGCTCAGTGGACTGAGTGCCATGCCAGCCTGTGAACCAAAAGGTCGCTGGTTTGATTCCTGGTCAGGGCACATGCCTGGGTTGTGGGCCAGAGCCCCATTTGGGGGCTTACAAGAGGCAACCAATTGATGTTTCTCTCATTTTCTCCCTACCTTCTCTCTCTGAAAATAGATAAAATCTTACAACAACAAAAGAAGCAACCTTCTTTCACACATTGATGTTTCTCTCTACTCCTACTCCTCTCTTATTAAAAAACTAAAAAAAAATCTAACAAATAAATAAATAAATAAATAGGCAAACGACCTGAACAGACACTTCTCCAAGGAGGACATACAGAGGGCCCATAGACATATGAAAAGATGCTCAGCATCACTAGCCATCAGAGAGATGCAAATTAAAACCACCATGAGATACCATTTCACACCAGCCAAAATGGCCATCATAAGCAAATCAACAGACAAGTGTTGGAGAGGATGTGGAGAAAAGGAAACGCTCATATACTGTTGGTGGGAATGCAGACTGGTGCAGCCATTGTGAAAAAACAGTATGGAATTTCTTCAAAACTAAAAATGGAACTGCCTTATGACCCAGTGATTCCACTGCTGGGAACTAAGAATTCTGAAACACCAATTGAAAAGAACCTATGCTCCCCAATGTTCACAGCAGCATTATTTACAATAGCCAAGTGCCGGTAATAGCCCAAGTGCCCATCAGTAGATGAATGGATCAAAAAACTGGTACATTTACACAATGGAATACTACACAGCAGAAGTCCTTACCTTTTGCCATAGCACGGAAACTGTTATGCTAAGTGAGATAAGCCAGTGGATGAAAGAGAAATGTCATATGATCTCACTTACCATTGGAATCCAATGAACAAAATAACAAGAAAAATAGAGCAGGAGACATAGAATCATGAACAGACCGATAGCTGTAGGAGGGGAAGTAGAAGGAGGGGAATGGGGGAAGGGAAGGGACTAGTCAAAGAACGTGTATGAGTGACTCATGGACACGAACAATGGAGAGAAGACTGATTGTGGGTGAGAGGGGTGGGCTGGGTGGAGGGGGGCAAAAGGGAAAAAAAAATTGAGACAACCGTATAGAATAAACAATAAAAAAATGTAAAAAAAAGACGTGTGTTTGGCAGACATGATTTTAAAAAATTAACCAAGTGAATCTGCCATTTCAAGGATGGCAACTGACAGGATTTGTGGCCACTGACAAAACTTGAGTTTTCAGGCAAAAATCAGAATGCTGCACAACTTGTATCCACTACCATGTGCTTGACAGCTTCCAATTTTTATTAGACTGTCAGCTGTATGTGGGTTTTACTATTAAATGGAATGTCTCAACATTTGCTAGACCTGCAGAACTCAGTTAAATATTTTCCAAATAGCTAATGAATGATGTTATAGAATCAAGCATGGGTTAGAGGACCAAAGCGCAAGAGAAACTTTATTGTACCCTGAGCACAATAAATTCATTGATATTGGTTTTTGATTCAACATTGCAATTAGCCTTTAAGAAACTACCCCTGTGGTCCTGGTGTGACACCAAATACCTATGATTAACTAACTGCAAAGGCTATTAAAATCTCTCTTCCTCAATTACGTGCCTGTATGAGGCCAGATATTCTTTAAGTACCTCTATCAAAACATTTATTCAGGCCTTCTTTTCCTGAGAAATGTTCCACAGCTGTCAGGGTAGCAGCCTTGAACACCTTCTAAGGTGTATTCCTAGATATTTTACGGTTTGGGTGTTACTGTAAGTGGACTTTTTATTTCATTTTCCAATTGCCTGCTACTAGTATTTAAGAACACAAGCACAAAGGGGCTTCAGATCACAAAGTTAAGAATCAGTGAACTACTATATTTTAGTATGCACTTAATTTTGGTGAGTTAAACATAGCAAAATAGCAGCTTATTTTTAATCAGTGTTAAAATGATGTCCACAATTTTTTAAAGTATAGAACATTATTTTTCTTCTTAAAAGTCCTAATTAAAATTTTTCCCCAAATATATACAAAGTAGACGGAATAATGAACCTTCACGTACCAACATCAGCTCATACCCAATCTTGTTTGAGCTTGTCTCCACTCACTTTCCTATATTATTGTGAGGCAAATTCCAGGCATGGTATCACTCCATCATAATTTCCCTATGTATTTTTAAACAAGAACTTAATGTACTAGTGTCAATGACTGAACTGCAATGACAAACTTTGTATCAATAACTCACTGAAGTGTGGATATTGCCCTACTATAGGTTTCATGCAATATTTCTACCCCCAAGAAGTACACTGTCCAACTTCCAAGACTAAGTAAATGTTTGGATCTTCAGCCTATTTTTGAGATTCACTTAATGATTTTCAAGAAGTATTAATGAGGAAGTCTCTGAAATACATTAAAAAATTGTCAAGCAGGGAAAATAAATGGCATCAGGTTTCATCTCTCGTTTTGGGGGTCTTCTCGGGTCGGTCTGGTAAAAAGGTTTCCGAGGCCATCTGGATCTGGAGCTTGATTATTGATGCCCATGGACATGGGAGAAGGCAGCGGTGACACAAGCAGATTCTTCTGTTCTCATGAGAGTCATTTTTGTGACACTTCTGAAGCCTAATGTTCCTTCATTTTGGTCTAAGTCTTACAATAATATGCATAAAGTATTGAGTGTTTTAAATACCATACAGGTGTGCCAGAATGGCCATTTACTAACTATGTGTAAGTTAAATTTTAAAAAGGCTTATATTCATTTAATATCTGAAGACCGGAAGAAGTTCGGTAAATTATAGTTGTTGTCATTCTTGATGACAGTAACATAATACTGTTAGCTGACGGCAATTTAGTACCTGCCCCTCTGCCTACCCCGCCAGATGCAGCAAAACAAAGTGTCCGTAAAACTAGAGTATGAATCAAAGGTGGTTAAAAAACAAACAACTAGATGGCAAGAATCAGAAGAGTAAAGTAAAATCTTACAAGCTAAATGAAAGGCACTACTAGACTTCGACCTCCCTTCCCACTGCTTCCATGGACACTCCCCTCTCCCCCACTCCTCATACCTGGAAAGAAACCACAGCCTAGGGCAAATCACGTGAGAGATTTTTATTCAATTTGTAGAGGACAGTTTAAAAACAAAATGTTAGTTAACACTCTAGAACATTGGTTTGTTCATTTGACATTTTCTCTATATTCACCAATTTTTATTACAAAAAAATCAGAAAAGTAAAAATTCATTACAATATTTGCACAGTGTAACCACTAGTCACCTAAACAAAAGCTAACTTCTATAAAACCATAAATGTAACAGTTTTATTAAGAGAGATTCAAAATTCTCTCAGTTTACTGGATATACATAGTGGTATATATTTTAAAGCAGAAAACCCCCAAAAAACAAAAACAAGGAAAAAAGAAAATATAAGTTGAAACAGTTAAATATTTTGACCTGACAGTTCCTACAAATAGTAACTTCCACTACATATAAAGGAAACCATTATCTGTGGTAAAAATTCTAGAGACAAAGTAGGAAATGTGTAATAAAAACAATTAATCAGGAGTCAGTCCCAGGCTGTGTGTGTTTTCACTGAAACCCAGGGAGTGAGTTACATCATGAAAGGGACATAACTTATGCATCCAAACCACCA
>VMDR010020143.1:0-17789 GCA_007922815.1 Macrotus californicus
TACATTCTGCCCTGATTGGTGTGGCTCAGTGGGTTCGGTATAGTCATGAAAACCGAAAGGTCGCCAGTTTAATTCCCAGCCAACTGATGTTTGTCCCACACACCCATGTTTCTCTCCCTCTTTTTCTCCCTCCCCTTCTCCTCTCTCTAAGGATAAATACATAAAATCTTTTTTTAAAAAGCTTACACTTGAAAATAAACTATGACAAAGATAAACTAGGGTAAACGTGATAGTGCCGGGAGGATCAGGCTACTTTAGCTAGTTGTCATCAAGTCCTCTCTCAGAGAGTAACACTGAACTGAGACCTGACTGAGAGAAGACGGCAGGGCAAAGACCTGATGAGAAACATTTCAAGTAGAAGAAATAGCTGATGTACAAAGGCCCCGAAATGGGACCATGCCTGGCATGCTCAAGGGAGGAATAAAATGGCCACAGTGACTGCAGCAAAGTTGGTGAGAGATGAGGTCAGAGGGGCAGGAGCCAGAACCTGGAGTTTTCAAATTATATTTCTGTTGAAACAGGGAGTCTCTGGAATACAGTGGTGCTTCAGAATGCTCAATCTAGCTAGCGCTGGGAGAAGTGCAAGGTTAGGGAAAAAAATTAAAAGTGCAAGGGTGGTCTACAGGGCATGTACTAAAGTCCTAAATTGGGAAAGCCCATGCCTTTTTCATGGAATTGAAAGGAGATCAGTTGCAGGCAAAAATGATGCACACAAAGGTGGTCAGAAATGTGGGCAGGGGCCTACTCTGTAAACTATGGTAAGAAATTTGGATTTGGAATTTACACTTTTATTTGAAATGCAATGGAAAGTCAAAACAATTATAAATAGGGGATGGAATGAAAACCATGACTAGATTTATACTTGAAAAAGGTTGCACTGGCCATTCTGCAGAAAAATTACCAGAAGGCGGCAAAAAGAAATAAGGACCTGTTAGGATGATTCAAAGAAGTAAAGTAATGATGCCTTCAACTAAGGTAACAGTGGAGAGGGCAAATTGTATACGAATTCTAGACACATTTTGGAGGTTTGCTAAATTGGATGTTGGAGTTAAAGGAATGAGGAGAAGCAAGGATGACTCCCAAGTCTCTGGTACCTGACAAAGGTAAACAGGTCATTCTTCTATAATGGGACACTAATGGTTTTTGGTGACCATGGCAAGCATTTCCGACCCACCCCCTCAAAAGAAAGGAAGGAAGGAAGGAGGGAGGAAGGGAAGACAAGGGAGGGGAGAGAGGGGGGAAAGGGGAAAGGAAGAGGCTGACT
Organism: Macrotus californicus; assembly: GCA_007922815.1. Taxonomy (NCBI): domain Eukaryota; kingdom Metazoa; phylum Chordata; class Mammalia; order Chiroptera; family Phyllostomidae; genus Macrotus; species Macrotus californicus. Next base: position 1,265 of record VMDR010020143.1, read on the forward strand.
TGAAGTAACACATTATAGCTGTTTTCCTGGCAGGAATCGCTACTCCATGGAAAATGGAGATTGCAGAGGATACTGTGGTGGAACTTTCTAGAGATCTGAGATTTTAAAAACTGGAGAAACATTTCTATCAGCCAAGCTAATTTTAGTCCTACAGACATGTGCCGTGGCCAAGGTGAGACCCATCTCCACCTCCATGCAACGGAGAGACTAAAGACTCCTGGAAAGAAAGCAAGAAAGGAAGATCATTCAAATAAAGAAAAGTAAGACATTAATGAGACATGAACTGTGCTTCAACAGAAACTAAATGAACACTTCATAATAAATTATTGCTGCATGTAGTAAATATAAAAGAAAAATAAGACAACACTTTAGCACAGACTGAAGAAAGTTTCTAAACCTAAAACTCAATCACAGAACAGGAACTTTTCATATTGAAACAAGAATCTGAATATATGCATTTAAAATTACTAATTTAATTTTAAAGTCTATGATTCATACTCCATACAAACTTAAAGAATTTTATTGTACTTCTATAGGGGGCAAACTCTATGAAAACTAATAAAAATAATGCCTACAAAAAGTTACAAGCACACTAAAGAAAATAAATATTTTAGCTTAAGCTCGTCAGAGCATCAAAAGAATTATATTGATTTTTTATGCCCTGGCAGGGCACAGTTGGGTAGAGTGTCATCCTGATACATCAAGGTTGTGGGTTCAATCCCTGGTCAGGGCACACACAGGAATCATCCAATGAATGCATAAATAAGTAGAACAACAAATCAATGCTTCTCTCTATTTCCCTTCCTTTCTCTAAAAATTAATAATTTTTTTTAAATCCTTTTTATATTGAATGTGAGCAAAGTGTGTGCTAGAGGCTTTACACAGATTATTTCATGAAATCCTTACAACAATCTTTTAAGATAGGTGTATTATCTCCATTTTCCCTATGAAGATATAAGTGGCTCAAAGTGGGTATGCAACTTGCCCAAGTTCATACAGTAAGTGGAAAAGATAAAATACTCAGCCAGATCTCATGGAATCAAAGTCCATGGCAATAATTTCTTTACTTCACCTTCTGAAAGGAGATCACCTGATTGCTGGCTTTAGAAAGAGGAGTATCACAGAATCTAAACAAGTGATAAGACCTTCAGGCTTGGCATTTTACTACATAAAGTGAATAAATTAGCATCACTTACCATATCTGTAGCTTGATCTTCTTTCCTTGTAATTCAACTGTTTTGATCTTAAAGTCTATTCCTACAACATAGAAAAAAAACAGGTAAAAATTGTATCTGAACTGGACTATACTAAAATTAATTGGAATAAAAACATACTTTTAAAATCTGTTTGTGCATGTTTGGACCTGAATATTCATTAAGTATGCAATTCTGAGCAAATGTGTCAAATTTTAAATCTGAATAATAAAAGATGCAAGATGGTAGAAGAAATAGCTATACAGATAGAGTTAGTTCTTACAATTAGAAAATAAAAAAGTACAATTTAAAATATTTAATGCAAATGAATAAAAGATGTTTCCTAGTAGGAAAAAATACAGTGTTTCTAGCCTGCAGAGCAAAGAGAAATTATGAGAGAAGTCTTTAGCTCGGTCCCATTGTTTCCCATACCCAACAAAAAAAGGAGGGTTGGGGAGCATTTGCCTGACATTTACAAACCTCAGTTTACAATGTCTATAGCCTCATACTATGCCTGCACTTGCTTAGCTTTTATAAACATCAGTCTTTGTCTGTGGACAAAAGAGTTCTATAGAAAGGAACCTCACAGGGGTGACCTGGCCATCAATTCCTAACTGGGCAGGTCATGGGGGTATTCATGCCCAAAGCTTATGACTTCTTTAATAATAAAAGGCTTATCTTTGCCTAGGAAAGCCCTCCCATTGCTTCTGTCCATCTAGGTCAACACGCCTTTGCAACGCCTCTTTTCAGACCCCTCACTCTGAAGCATGACCGCCCTTCATGAGAGCACATAATCTCCACTATCCTGTAACCCAGTGCCCACCTTGCTTTCTCCACCTTCATAATCTTCCTTAAATTTGCTTCTTAATCTCAAAAGCATAAAAGAAACTGCAAAACTTACTCTCTGAATCATCTGAGATCTTGCTTTGTCGTGGGTTTTGGCTCAAATTAACTCTTATAAAAATTCTTCATAGGTGTGTATGCTTCTTACTTTAACGGTCTTTAGTTTTATTTCTCTAGTACTTATTGAGAAAATCATCCTGAAATGGTCTGAAGGTCAAGACCAACTCTGAACAAGACTATTCCAGTTAAGCATATAATTTGTTAACTAATCCCAAGGACAAACAGGACAACAAATACTATTTCAGAAATTTTTTCTGAAGCAAGGTTAAATTAGGACACAGTCTGAAAACTCTAAACCTTCTGGGATGGAAACCAGGTACAACTGGAAAACTTCTAAGAACTTAGGCTGTTTTGGACAAAGGCACCCAACTGTTACAAAGCTCAGACTAGATTCCTTGAGGTTCCCTCTGATGTCATGATCTCACCATTGTCCATCCTCAAACTAATTAGCATAGTTGAAGCAATTCCTCAAACTTTTCTGCATAAAAACTCTCCTGGTATGTTTACCTATCTGGCCACTCTTCAGTCTTCATGACTGGTTTCCCAACTCTCTGACCTTTTCTAAAAACTGTAATGAACTCTTCTTTTCTATCTTCATTCATTCCCTTGGTTTTCTGAAATGTCATGGCTTTCAATTCCACATACACACTAATAGCTCTCAAATTTTACCACAGCCCTGACCTCTCCCCTGAACTTCAAACTTGAGATACCCAACAGCTTATTGGCTATCTCCAAATACCATCTTTCACAAAGAGTAGCAAACGTGCTTAATAGTCCATAAAGCCCTACACTTTCTGCCTCCCTCCCCCTTTCCACCCCATCCTCATTCTTCCTTACATCTTACTCTCATCTAGCTAGCTGTACTGGTGTCCTCGTTGTTCCCCACACGGAACCGGTGGACTCCCACTTCAAAGTCTTTGCATATACGGTTCTCCCAACCTGAAACAGTCTTCTTCACCATGGTGCTTCCCCTAGCTCCCCTACCCTAAGCTGCAACACTTTCCCATGTCCTTCACCACATGTCCATTTCCTGTCAATACTCCCTAATCTCTCTTCCTTTAAAAAAAATATTTTATTGATTAAAAACATAGCCATTTTTCAAGTAATTTTTTTCCAAGATTTTATTTATTTATTTTTTTAGAGAGACAAGGAGGGAGGAAGAAAGCAGGGAGAGAAACATCAATGTGTGGTTGCCTCTCAAGCACCCCATACGAGGGGCCTGGCCTGCAACCCAGGCATGTGCCCTGACTGGGAATCGAACCAGAGAACCTATGGTTTACATGCCACACCAGCCAGGGCACCAGTGAGCTTTTCTCCAAAGACCACACTACGAACACAGTGAGTCAAAGCAGCTCTACCTAATACACAGAACAAACAGGGAAGCTGCCAAAGTGAGGAGCCAAAGAAATATGACCCAAATGAAAGAACAGAACAAAACTCCAGAAAATGAACTAAACAAAATGGAGACAAGCAATCTATCAGATGCGGAGTTCAAAATACTAATTATTAGGACGCTCAAGGAACTCACTGGGTCCTTCAGCAGTATAAAAAAGACCTAGACAGAAATAAAGGTTACACTAAGTGAAATAAAGAAAAATTTCCAGGGAACCAGCAGTGGAGTGATGAAGCCAAAAGTCAAATCTATGATTCGGAACATAAGGATGAAAACAACACTCAATCAGAACAGCTGTCCGGGGGAGCTAGATAAAGAAAAGACTAGCACCTCTAAGATGATGCCAGGGGAAATAATCAGATTCTCCTGCAACACTATTATTTGCTAAATTACCACAGACTTGGGCAATCACAGTGCTGATCCAAACAATGATCTTTTACATTTTACTTATAAAAATACAATACAGTTCCTTCTTTTTTATAGCCTTGTAGTATTCCACTGTGTAAACGCACCACGTTTTAATCCACTCGTCTACTGAAGGGCACTTGGGCTGTTTCCAGATCTGGGCTGTTGTAAAAAATGCTGCTCTGAACATATGGGTGCATATGTTCTTTCCAATTATGTTTCAGGATTCTTAGAATATACTCCCAGAAGTGGGACTGCTGGCTCAAATGGCAGTTTTATTTTTAATATTTTGTGGAAACTCCGTATTGTTTTCCACAGTGGCTGCACCAGTCTGCATTCCCAACAGTGCACTAGGTATCCCTTTTCTCGGCATCCTCGCCAGCACTTCTTTGTTGACAGCCATTCTGACAGGTGTGAGGTGACACTTCATTGTAGTTTTAACTTGCATCTGTCTCATGACTACTGACATGGAGCATTTTTTCATGTCTATTGACCATTTGTATGTCTCTTACCCTTTACAACAGCATTGATTATTAATAACCTGGAGATTATTATGCTAAGTGAAATAAGCCAGTCAGATAAAGACAAATACCATATGATCTCACTTATATGTGGAATATAATGAACAAAATATACTGACGAACAAAGAAAGACCCTCTGGTCTTACTGCCACTGCATGGAGACATGGAACAGACTGACAGATCTGAGGGGAGGGTGATAGCAGGGACTAGAAGAGATTAGCCAAAGGACACACATGCAGAGCCCACAGTGTGGTGAAGGCCAGGGAGGGGGGCTGGATGGAAGAGGGCAAAGGGGGAGAAAATAGGGGACATCTGTTATAGTGCCAACAATAAAAAAAAAAACCCACAATAGAGGAAATCCACTTTTTTTTTTTAACAGACTCCTGGGACCCAGCTCAAACAAGTACTTCAATCTACCACAGGTCTAACTCATTTATCAATTTCAGTGGCTCAAGAAAGTAATAGACAATATCAGCCCAAACATTTGCTTTAATGATGCTGCAGAAGCACCATCCAGTGGCAAGAGAAGCAACTGCAACATCTAGGCACCATAAATGTCAGTTTTCCAAGGCCTGACTTCTGATGACACATCAAAACAGAGTAATTGATGCAAGCGGAAACAGCCTGTATAATGAACTCCATACAACCAAAATTTAACAACTTATACAGCTAAATGATTGTATCTGTGGTTTTTAACATGCGAAAAAATCTGTTTTTACCACACCAGGAAAAGAAGTATCACAACCTACGATCCTTTGAATGTAGCTTGGTCTGGAATTTAAGAGACCAGGTTGTGGTCCTAGCTAGCTCTGTCATTACCAGCAGATTTTGAAAAGTCCATTTTCCAATGTGGACATTAATTTATCTGGATGCAGATGTGAAAATGCAGAATGCAAAAAAGTTCCCTCTAAAAGTCCTTTCATATAATAGTATAGCTTAGCAAACACTCAGAATTTACAATGTGCCTGGCACCATTTTAAGCGCACTGTATGGATTAACTCATTAAATTCTCAGAACAATCTTAGTCCATACTATTTGGGTTGGCCAAAAAGTTTGTTTAGTTTGTTCTGTAAGATGGCTCTAGTAGCACTTAGTTGTCTTCAACTTTATTCGGAACAATTTTGTTAGCTATATTTGACAGCTGTCATATTAGTGTGCGTTTAAAAAAAAACTTATCAGCCCTCGCTGATGTGGCTCCGTGGACTGAGTGCCAACCTGCAAACTGAAGGGTCGCCAGTTAGATTCCCAGTCGGGGCACATGCCTGGGTTGTGGGCGAGGTCCCCAGTTGGGGGTGTGCAAAGAGACAACCGATTAATGTTTCTCTCACACATCGATGTTTCTCTCCCTTTCTTTCTCTCCTCCTTCCCCTCTAAGAATAAAATTTTAAAAAATTTAAAAAATTTATCAAAATTGGTGAATTTTTGTGGAGCCATTTTAATATTCAAGATGGAAGAAAATACACGTTTTTGTCATATTATGCTTTATTATTTCAAGAAAGGTAAAAATGCAACTGAAATGAAAAAAAGATTTGTACATGTGTAGAAAAGGTGCTGTGACTGATCGAATGTGTCAAAAAGTGGTTTGTGAAGTTTCACGCTGGAGATTTCTTGCTGGACGATGCTCCACAGTCGGGTAGAACAGCTGAAGTTGATAGTGATCAAATTGAGACATTAATTAAGAACAATCAACGTAATATCACGCAGGATATAGCTGACATACTCAAAACTTCCAAATCAATAAAGTTATTGGTGAAAATGAAAAATGTGGCCTTTATTTTAAGGAAAAAACCATACAGACTTTTTACCCAATCCAACATTATATCTATTCTACAAATGAAAAATAAAAAATCAGTAGTAGCAAAAACTATGTAAAAAAAAAAACCACTAATATTTACTGGATAATTACTAATTGTTCCAAGCATTTCACATATGCCATCTCATTTAACACTCACAAAAATCCTCTGAGAAAGCACCAATAAATCTATTTCATAGGAGAGAAAATTTAAGGTAATTTACTTAAGGTCACAGACTTAACAGGTGGCAGACCCAGGACTCAATTCCATGTCTGTTTAACTTCAGACCATGCATGCTCTTAACCTACAAAATTTCATTTTGAAAGAACTTTTTTAAATTTATTTTTTAATTTTTAGAGAGAGAGAGAGAGAAACATTGATGTCAGAGAGAAACATCAACTGGTTTCCTTCAGAAGGCACCCCGACTGGGGACTGAACCTGCAACCCAGGCATGTGCCCTGACTGGGAATCCAATCAGCGGCCTTTCCGTTTTCAGGATGACACCCAAACAACTGAGCCACGTCGGCCAAGGCCACAATGCCATTTTCATTTACTTACTTTCTATTGAAGTAAAAAATACATAAAACTTACCATTTGAAAGTGTGTAATTCAGTACATTCATAATGTGTGCAGCCACCACCTCTATCTAGTTCCAAACGTTACCATCACCTCGAAAGGAAATTCCATACCCATTAAGCAGCTGCTTTCCATTATCCTCTCCTGCAACTCCCTAGAAACCACCAGTCTGCATTCTGTCACCACAGATTTGCCTATTCTGGGTATTTCATATAAATGAAAGCATACAACATTTGACCTTTTTTTGGTGTCTGGCTTCTTTCATTTAGCATGTTTTCAAGGTCCATCCACAGTGTAGCATACATCAGTACTTCAATTCTTTTTATGACTGAATAATGTTCTATTTCATATACCGTAATTTGTTTATCCACCCATCTATTGATGGGTATTTGGGCTGTTTTTACCTTTTGGCCTCTGTGTTGCTATTGACGTACATGTACTTTTATTGATGCGAGGACCCGTTTACAAGTCTTCGGGGTATAAATGCTGGGTCATGTGGAAACTCTGATTAATTTATTGATTTTAGAGAGAGGAGGAGAGAGAAGAAAACATTGATTTGTTTTGCCATTTATTTATGCATTCTTTGGTTGATTCTTGTATGTGCCCTACCAGGGATCAAACTCGAAAACTTGTCATATAAGATGGCGCTCTAACCAACTCAGCTACCCAGCCAGATTAACTTTCTTTGAGGAACTGCTATTTTCTACAGCAGCTGCCCCATTTTACACTCCCATTAGCAATGTATGAAAGTTAAATGTTTCTACATCCTCACTAACACTTATTGTTTTGTTTTTCTTAATTTTATTTTAAGCCATCCTAGTGGGTAGGCATAAAGTGGTACCTCATTGTGGTTTTGATTTGCATTTCACTAATGATCAATGACGTTGAGCATCAATTCATGTACCTGTTCAATATTTGCATATATTCCTTGCTGTAATCTCTATCCAAGTTCTTTGTCCATTTTAAAATCAAGCTTTTTGTTGTTGAGTGATAAAAGTTCTTTATTATTATGGATACCAGGCCCTTATCAGATATATGATTTGCTGATATATTCTTCATTCTGTAGACTGTACTTTCACTTTAATATCCTTTGATGTACAGTTTTTAATTTTAATGGAGCCCAATTAAAATGATCTATTTTTCTTTTGTTGCATACCATAACTCCATTGATTTTAGTTTTTGAAATCTGTGAGATTGGATAAGTCCTGGAAATTGAAAAATTGACAAAACCAAAGCTAAGTTCAACTTTTCCCAACTACATTGTAACTTGTAATAGAGAAATAACACAAACATTTCTAGTATGTGTGTGTGTGTGTGTGTGTGTGTGTGTGTGTATAAATACAGGGTTTTTACCCTGTATATAGGTTTTTTACCCATATCATGCAGGTGTGTGTATAATATGGGTTTAATAATTTATAGTTTTAATTTGAACATTTCACCTAAAATGTCATATGGTGTGCCTGAGTGTGATATGGTTACATTACAGAATTACATGCTTATGCTTTTGTAATAAAAAAGGGGAGTTATTTGTGCCAGACCCATACACAGTCTATGAGCTACTGAACATTCTAGTAATGCATGTCCCAGCAGAATAAACCACATTAAATATACACTTGGCACTGAATGCAGTAAACAAAGTCCTTCAGGTTGAGGGAACTTACATTCCAGAGAGGTGAGATACAATAAAATAAAAATGTTAACATTAGTTGTGACAAGTGCTATAAAGAAAAGAGGAGCTATTTTACATGATGAAATCAAGGAATGCCTCACTTGGAAGACCTCTGAGCAAAGACCTCAGGAGGTCTGGGAACAGAACAAGCCATGTGACTATCTGGTGAGTGTTCCAGGTAGAGAAAACAGTTAAGTGCAAAGGCTCTGAGGGAGAAATATGTTTGGCATGTTCAAGAAACATAGGTTAAGAGTCTGAATACAGTGACATGTGCCATTCTAATCCATGAACATGAAAGAGTTCTCTGTTTATTTGGGTCTTTAAATTCAGTTCTCGCAGTAGTACTTTGTCGTTTTCAGCAGCCAAGTCTTGCATGTATTTTGTTAAACTTATCCCTACTTCATTTTCATTTTTTGGATGCTATTGTATACTTTTGTATAGAATATTATATATTGTTATGTATTAATCTTATATCCTGCAACCCCGCTACATTAACTTGTTAATTCTGGAGGGAAGGGTAAGGGTTGTTTACAGTTTTCTATGTATATAATCAGGTGGTCTGTCAAAAAGCACTTTCATTATATCTTCCTTTCAAACCTCTATGACTTATTTCTTCCTCATTTTACTGTAGTGCCTATACCTTTGTTTTGTTATTATTTTTATTTATTGGTTATTAGAGAGAGGAAGAGAGACACACACAGAGGAACATCAATTTATTGCTCTACCCATCCATGCAGTCATTGGTTGACTCCTGGTATTAGGTATAAAAATATGATAAATGGACACATTTATTATTGTCAAAAGAATCTTCATTCCTGAAAAGACATAGTCTTTGCTCTGAAATCTACTTTGTCTAATATTAATACAGTCACTTGAGCGTTTTGATGATTAGTAGCTTATTATATATACCAATTAAGTGGTTGTGCTAGAGTTTATAATATACATCTTTGAAAAATTTAAAAAAAATTTTTTTTAGATTTTATTTATTTTTGGAGAGAGGGGAAGGAAGGGAGAGAGGGAAACATTAATGTGTGGTTGCCTCCCGCGTGTCCCCTATTGGGGACCTGGCCTGCAACCCAGGCACGTACCCTGACCAGGAAATGAACCAGCAACTCTTCAGTTTGCAGGATGGCACTCAATTCACTGAGCCACACCAGCCAGGGCTATAATATACATCTTTAATAGTACCATCCACCTTCAAACAATTTCATACTGCTTTGTGTATTAATATTAGATCCTTAGAGTAGTATAATTCCATTTTCTCCATCATTTGGTTTTTAAAAATCTTGTACTTCTACATATTATACATCTACATTTTACTTCTAAATATTATATAGCCTATAGAACATTAAAACTTTTTGCTTTAAACAGTAAATTGTCCTTGAAATAAATTAAAATTTGAAAAAAATTTTATTTCCCCACATTTTTACCATTTCTTATTCTCTTCATTCCTTTGTATAGAACTGAGTTTCCATCTGGAATGATTTTCTTCGGCCTAAAAAACTTCCTTTAATATTTTTAATACTGTGCAAGACTGCCAGCAAGAAATTCTCTCTGCTTTTGTTTGTCTGGAAAATGTCTTTATTTTGCCTTCATTTTTGAAAGATATTTTTGTTAGGATTGAATTCTAACTTGATAGTTTTTTCCTTTCAGAACTTTAAATATGTTATGCCATTGTATTCTGGCTTGCACTGTTTCTCACCCCCCCCCCCTTATCCTTTTGGGAGAAATAGAAATCTTTTTTAAAAAATGATTTTACAGAAAACTTGCAAATATAGCACAAAGTGCACGTATACTTTTTATTGACTTTCTCCTAGTGCTAACACTTACACAACCATTGATCAGAAACAAGAAGGTAACACTGGTGCAACAATGCATCTTTTCTGAGCACTCTTTGTTTTCTGGCACCAACAATGTTCCAGGAACATGCTGCATTTCTCCTACTCCAGCTCTGGGAATCAACCAGTTCTGAGAAAAGCCCTGGTTCCTTTTATTGAAGATTTGCAGAGTCCGAGATCTAGGCACTAGGTATGCTCATTGCTACTCTGAGTCTCACTGCTGTGAGTCCTTCCCAGAAAAGAAAGTGAGGAAACATATGAGGGGGGATTCCCCCCCCAAAATGTGGTTAACTTCTGGAGGGTGGGCTCCTTGTAGTACAGGCTTCCCCTGCTAAGTGAGTGTTCTAGGAACCCATTTCTATCAGTGTACCAGCTGGCGTTGTTGTGAGAGGCTATGTTCTGCTTCAGTGAATTTTTTTTAAGACCCTTTCAATGCATTTGCCCATTTCATGATGGGTGATTTACCAACATACCTGCTCAAACTGTGCTGAATGTTTGGCAGTTTTTGACCAAAAACAGTATAACCCCCATGCCCCACCCTCCCTATTCACTCAGTCTCGCCCCAGTGACTTTTTTTTTGTTTCTCCAGATGAAAAAAGTCCTCAAAAGGAAACATTTTGCTGATGTGGAAGCGGTGAAACAAAAAATGACAGAAACTAAAAGGCATCAAAATTGGTGAGTTCAAAAGCAGTTCTGAGGAGTGGAAAAAACATCTCAATAAGTGTATTGCATCAAATGGAGAGTACTTTGAAGGTGACTGAAGTTTAAACATGTAAGAATACATTCACAATTTTTTATAAATAAATGGTTTGGGGGGCCCCTCCTCACATTATGTATACTGACCCATGCACATACACAATCTACAACTCTGTAACTACTTGTGTGTATGTATAAAACCAGGAGTCCATACTGACACCTCCAATCCCAGCCCAACATCACACAGCTCATCTGCGCTTCTTCCTCTCCTTACCTGCCACTCTCTCCTTCAACAATCAGAAACCTGCCTTGTCATCTAAAACACACCCAGTCCTCGCACACAGTGAGTCTTCTCTACTGTGGTCAACAGGTTCTGGGAACCGGGACTCCGACACTCACACAACCAGCCACACCCACTCACACTGGGACAATTCAGACACGTCAGTGTACCCAGGAGACCAAAGTACTGGGAGGACACCTGTGCGGATGCTGGACAATGTGCGAAGTCCACACGAGACTGTGGCCCTGACCAGGTGTTCTCGTTGCTCACCAATGTTGTAATGAAACAACACTGAACAAAACCACATAATCTGAGGGCCTGCTACATACATCAAGTAGTTTCGGACTTGCCAACCCATGGCCTTCCAAGAAACTACATTTGCTAACTAAAATACCTGTATACGGTTTTTTTTATCTTTAGTCTTACAGTATCTAATCAAAATACTCTTTTCTAAATTTCCTTTGACTATTCCTTTCTTCCTCCTCAGTGTGCTTGTTATTCATTTATGTTAGGTTCATCTGTTGGCTTACGCTGTTTTTCATGAAAAGTCAACAGTTGTTCTTACTTTTGTCCCCCTACAGTATGTGTGTGTGTGTACATATGTATTATGTTTAAAAATATATAAATACAAATATAAAATGTCATCTTTTTTCCCCTCTGGCTTAAGATTTCTTTTTATAACTGGTTGGATGAAGCTATGCCTCAGTGTACCCTACCCAGGTTCATCAGCTCTACGGCATTACAGCTTTTATCATACTAGGACATTTTTCTGCCATTGTTTCTTTAAATATTTCTTCTGTATCCACAGCTCCCCAACGCTCAGCCCCCAGTCCTGTACTCAAATGCACATATCTTAGACTACTTGACAATGTCCCACATATCACTGAGGCGCTTTCCCCGCCCCCCCCTGCCCAAGCTTAGAATCCTCCTCATTGTGCTTCATTTGGATGGTTTCTATTACTCTTTCACTGACCTTTTCTTCTGCCATGTCTAATCTGCCATTAACCCTATTAGCTGAGTTTTCCATTTCAGATATTGTATTTTTCAATTCTAGAAGTTCTAATGGGTCTTTTTTACATCTTGTATTTCTCTCATGTTCATGCTTTCATTTAAATGCAACATCTGCCTTCTAAATTTATCAACTCTGTCATTTCTGAGTCTATTTCTATCAACTGATTTTTCTCCTGGTTAAGGGTTACATTTTTCTATTTTGCCTTTATGTGTAGTTATTTTGGATTAGATGAGCACTTTGTATATTTTGTCAATGTATGAATTTATTTATTTTCTGTGTATTTAAAAATTTGTTTTCTTTTACTGATTCCAGAGAAAGGAGAAGAGAGAAAGAGAGGGAAAGAAACACTGTTGTTAGAGAGAAACATCAATCACTTGCCCCTTGCATGTGCCCCCAGAATGGGGACTGAACCTGCAACACAGATATGTGCCCTTACCAGGAATTGAACCCACGACCTTTTCGTTTGCGGGATGACACCCAACCGAGCCACAATGGCCAGGGAGTTTTTGTTTTTGTTTTTAATGTATGAATTTTTAAAATGTTGAGTTTTGTTCAGATGGGCAGCTAAATTAGTTGAGAATGAGCTTAATCCCTTTGAGGCCTCTTTTTTTTTCAGCACAGTTTGGAGGTGGGAGCTGGAGTAGCCTTTCTCTAGAGTTACTTTAGCCCTACTCATATAGGAATGCCATTTTGGGGGTCTCTACCATAGGGTCCTGACATTCAAGGAGATCTCTCCACTCTAGCTGGTCAGAACTAGAATGTCTCCTAACTCATTTAAATCCCAATATTTTTACCTCCTCTCTGGTAGTCATTCTTCTCCCAATAGCTGTTCTTTACCTAGCCCATGGAGTCCCACGCAGCTTAATATCCAGCCAAAGACTCAAAGAAACTCCTCTGCAGATTTCTAAATCTGTCTGTATAACGCCATCTTGTATGGTAATTAACCCTGCAAATTCCAGCCTTCAGTTTCCCCCGACTTTGATTTCTATCTCCAACAGGACTACCTTGCTTTGTTTAGATCCTGCACTGGAATCTAGTTTCAGACAGAAAGTCAGGGAGATAGCAGGGCTCAATTTGTTTTCCTTCTCTCTGGGACTGCAATCCTGCCCTGCCTGTTACCAAACACCTAAAACACAGTTGTTTCCCATATTTTGTACAGTTACCTAGCTGTTTATGGCCAGAGGGTAGTGTAGTACCAGTTACTCTGTAACATCTAGAAGTGGAAGTTCTCAACAGCTTTAATGTCTTCTGAAGATTAAGCAATCCTTAATCTCTTTAGGAACATGTTCAAAATAATTTGAGAACCCAGTGAAAATCATGGATCCTTTGTCCATGCCCTTACACCAATGTGTATACATAGAAAATCTGGAGAATTTCAGGGAGTTCAATTTCTGCCTTCTATTGTTCCATGCTGTTATGATTTCTAGTATCGGTATATTGTACTATCATTCTTTCAAGGTTTTAGGTCCAATTTTTATTTACTGAAAACTTGCTAAGGCTAGAATTAGAGTGTTTGAGCCAAGAAAAAAATTGTTTTTACTTTTTAAAAATAAGTATCTCAATTTCAGGTCCCTAATCCTTGGCCACCCGAACCAGGAGGGTATCAAGTCGACAGCTGCAAGGATGGCAGGTGAAAAAACTGAGAAGCTGGATACTAAGGAGAAGAAACCCAAAATCAAGAAGGCTGATGCTAGAGGCAAGGGTAACCTCAAGGCCAAGATGCCTAAGAAGGGGAAGTCCCCACTGCAGCCGAAACCCTGTCCTAATCAGAGGAATTGGCAGGTATCCCCAGTCAGCTATGTATTCCCGAAAGGTCATATACAAGAGGAGGTATTCTGCAGCTACATCCAGGCTTGAAAAGAAAAAGGAGAAAGTTATGGCTACTGTCACAAAACCAGTTGGTGGCACCAAGAACGGTGGTACCCAAGTGGTTGAACTTCGCAAAATGCCTAGATACTACCCTACTGAAGATGTGCCTCGAGGGCTGTTGAGCCACGGCAAGAAACCTTCCTGTAAGCATGTGCGAAAACTGTGGGCCAGCATCGCTCTCAGGACCACTCTGATCATCCTTACTGGGCGCCACAGAGGCAAGAGGGTGGTTTTCCTAAAGCAGCTGAGCAGTGGCTTGCTACTTGTAACTGGACTTCTGGCCCTTAATTGAGTTCCTCTGTGTAGAACACACCAGAAATGTGTCATCACCACCTCCACCAAAATTGATAGAAGTGGTATGACAGAAGTGGTGTGATAGAAGTGGTGTGAAAATCCCCAAGCATCTCACTGATGCTTACTTCAAGAAGCTGTGCAAGCCCAGACAACAGGAAGGGGAGATCTTCGACACCAAGAGAGAGAAATACAAGATTATAGAGCAACACAAGGTGGATAAGAAAGCCATGGACTCACAAATTCTGCCAAAAATCAAACCTGTTCCTCAGCTCCAAGGCTATCTCCGCTCTGTGTTTGCTCTCACAAATGGGTTTTATCCTCACAAAATGAAGTTCTAAGTTTCTTTTGAAAAACCTAATTAACAGGTCTGTTGAAAAGTAAAATAAAGTAAGATAAAATAAAATAAAGTAAGTGTCTCCTTTGTTCAAAGAGTAAGTACAAAGTTCGGGGGGGAAAAATCCAGTTACTATTCTTTCTACACGTGTGGTAGATATTTCTCACATGTCTTCATAGCGACACGCTGGCTAATACTACAGACTGAAAAATAAAGCCGAAGTAATCTGAATTTTGCACCCAATTTCTTAATTTGCTTCTCTCATTACGTAATTATCAAAAAGAAAATTACTTTTATTTTACTATTCCAGACCTAGCCATCAGCAACAACAATAGCAATAGTGAATTATAAATATACATATGGTAGTCCCCCTTTATCTGCGGGGGATAAGTTCTAAGACTCCCAGTGGATGCCTGACCTATGGATAATACCAAACTCTCTCTATATAATGTTTCTCCCTATTCATACATACTTATGATAAAGTTTTATTTATAAATTAAGCACAGTATGAAATTAGTAACAATAACTAATAATAAAATTAGATCACAATATATTGTAATAAAATGTATGTGAATGCGGTCACTTGTTTTAGCAGATCCCTTGCTGAAGTCTTTGTAGAGGCTCAACGCTTTCTGGTGCAACATGCTGCCATCGACTGGAACGCATCTTCTGTTCACGTCATCCACATAAACTCAATGCCTTTTCCAAATTAACAAAGCACTTATCGTGCACTGTGGCCATAATGTTTTGAGTTTACAGTGCAAAAGGAAAACTAGCATGACTTTCTTTTTCATTCTTCACACTTTCAAGGATAGAAGATTCACTCTTACTGTGGATCTTAGCAACCTCAGAATATAGTCTGTTTGTTTCGTTATTAAATCGAGAGCTCTCACCTTTTCCTTGAACACAGTACTTTCTCTTTCAGGTCTCTCTTTAGCATATCTGAATTGCCAGCATCACTACCCTTGAGTTTTGGGGCCTTCAGGTAAAATAAGGGTTACCTGAACCAAGCACCTGTGATACAGCAGCAGTTGATATGACCACTGAGTCAGCTACTAGTGGCTAAGTGACTAAGTGGCTAAGAAGGTTGAATATACAGGGCTGATACTCTGGACAAAGAGATGATTGATTCACTTCCCAGGTTGGACAGGGCAAAACAGGACATCATGAAATTTCATCACTGCTACTCAGAAAGGCGCGTGATTTAAAACTGATTATTTCTGGAATTTTCCACTTAATGTTTTGAACCAAAGTTAACTAGGTAACTGAAACTGCAGAGAGCAAAACCATGGATAAGGAAGGACTACTGCATTTCATATACATACATACATATTCATTCTTCTCTAATTGCTGTTAAAAGTGGAACTTTCTTAGTTTACTAGTCCTCAGAGCATTAGCTAGCCCTGTCAGGTCAGATGCATGTGACTAAACAGTCAACTCAGAAATCATCCTAGTCCAACAAACTCAGCAATAAATACCTGTTCATCTAAATAATGGAAGGAAATTAAGAAGGTAGAGACAGAGAGTAAATAGAAAAGGAGAGCATTTTAGGGTGCTTGATATTTTTGACTCAAGCAACTCTAACCCACTGGTCTCTGTCTCCTTATGCTAGCACCACAGTCTTGATTACTGTAGCTTTCCTGTAAGTTTTGCAATCAGATAGTGCGTCTTCCAACTTTGTGCTTCTCTTTCAAGATTATTCCGCCTATTCTGGGTCATCTGAATCTTAGGAGCCACTTGTCAACTTCC
>VMDR010020144.1:0-17789 GCA_007922815.1 Macrotus californicus
TGAAACCAGAGTATACATACTGTGGCAGTACACAGTGAACATTTTTTCATATCAACAATATAGATCAACATTATCTCTTTAAATGGTTGCATAGCATCTGAAAAACACTATACTTTACTGAACCAATTCCTTGTCAATTAGAGCTTTTTGAACAAAATTCCAAGTAGCTATTATGATCCTAAATTCACAAATGAGGAACCCAGGAGCAGAAATAAGTTAGCTTATTTATTATTTTATATGTATGTAATTTATTTGCTTAGGTATTTATTTACAGTCAGCTTATTAGTAAGAAGCTGAGCCTATATTTTAATCGAAGTCTGTTTAACTACAAACTGCCTACTCCTTTTCCTGTGCCACATCTCTGTCCTCAACTTACATACCACCTCAAATACATTTAAATCTGTTTTACAGAGCTATAAAAGGTACATGATTACTGATTTTTAAAATTTTATGTGTTCTCATGGTATAAAAACAACCAACATTTGCAATTTTAGTGACTGACATGATGAAGTAACCACTTGAGCTAAAGCCGATCCACTAACATTTGCAATTTTAAAGCGGGTTCCTCTAATCAGCACATTTTTGATAATTTGTCCCACAGTTATATTTGGAATATAAGAATATGTTACTAGGAATTAACATTAAACACCTGTAATTATGTTGTGGTTCCAACATGATGGACTCTCAAGAAGTTAAGATGTGCAAAGTCAAGTACACACATTTTCCCAGAAATATTTTATAGAAAACGATTGAGTCATGAGTTAATAGTGATAATATTTATTGAACATTGTGCATGACAGACTTTAACCTAAGCACTGCTCATGAGTTATTTCCTATAATCCTCAAAACGAGCATGTAACATGGATACTGTTCTTGTTCCCGTTTAACCCGTAAGGAAATTGGAGCTTGCGGTGATTGAGTCCATTGAACAAGATGATGAATGACAGAC
Source organism: Macrotus californicus (assembly GCA_007922815.1). NCBI lineage: Eukaryota > Metazoa > Chordata > Mammalia > Chiroptera > Phyllostomidae > Macrotus > Macrotus californicus. The sequence goes on from VMDR010020144.1 coordinate 950, forward strand.
CAAGGCTGACTTCAAAAGTCATGCACTTGGACTCATACAATAATTGTGTACTTCCATCAAACTACATGAATTTAATTCATTCTGAACAACTTAGCTTTTAACACATGGTGGGGTTTTGTTTTATTTTTTGTTTTTCGTAGCTTATTAGCAGACATACGGAATTTTGCTAAAAATTGGGAACAGTGGGTGGTTTCATCTTTGGAAAACTTGCCAGAAGCTCTGACTGACAAGAAAATACCTATTGTGCGGAGATTTGTATCTTCTCTGAAACGACAAACGTCTTTCTTACATCTTGCTCAGGTACGTTAGTAAGCCGAGTGTATTTGAGTCCCCAACTCAAAAATGAACCTTCTTATAGCAAAGATTGAGGAAATTCCAGAGACTGGAGACTAAATAGACAACAATAAAGTGCGTTGTGAGATCCTAGAATACAGAAAGGACATTAGTGGAAAAACTGCCGAACTTAGAATTATTTCTATAGTGTAATTAATACTATCATACCAAGGTTAATTTTCTGATTTGGCTAATATACAATGGTTATGTGAGATGGGAATAGGAGGCACTGGGTGGAGAGGATATGGAAATACAGTTGGGCCTTCGCAGCAGTGGGTTCAACAAGAGTGGATACTGGGCACAGCTGTACTCTGCACTAACTTTGCAACTTTGTAATCGATTTAAACTTACTTCAGAGTAAAAGTAAAAACACAATTCTGAATGCAATGCAAAATGTAAAACTTTTATTGGCCACATGAATTCAAATAATAAAAATCAAGTTTGAAAGAAATGAGCCCATATGATACTTAATATTTTGAAACCTACAAAACCAACACATTTTAAAAGTACCTTCTAATTTGGCTCTCTTAAATAGAGAAGAAAAAAGTGATCTTTATTTTTTGTGGTATATTCTTTTTTTCTTTTTATTGAATTTACTGGGGTGACACTGGTTAACAAAATTATGCAGGTTTCAGGTGCACAGTCCCACAACAAATCCTCTGTACACAGTATTGTGCGTTCACCACCCCAAGCCCAGTTTCCGTCCATCACCACTTATCTGCCCTATACCTCCTCTTCCTGCCACTCCCCATTCCCTCTGGCAGTCACCACACTGTGGTCTGTGTCCACGAGTTTTTTCTTTTTTTCTTTTTTTTTGCCCAATCCCTCCACCCCATCCTTAAATTTGACTACATGTTTGCATATTGTGAAGGATACTTTCCCTCCTCTCAAGTGATCATTTGTTTTAAGAAGGTTTCTAGCTCCCTAAATTTTAAAAGACTAGCTTGAAATAATTCCAGATAAGAAACAGTATTACAAAATCCCTGTTTTATAACCCTGAATAAAAAAAGTTTATTTTCTAAGTCTAAAATAGTTTTCAGACCTTTAACAGAGACGATCACAAGTCTCAGGTATTGCTTTTTGGTTTTAAAATAAGAAAACATCGCCCCGACTGTAGTGACTCAGTTGGTTGAGTGGCGTTCTGCAAAGCGGGAGGTTGCTGGTTTGATTCCCAGTCAGGGCACATGGCTGGGTTGCAGGTTCGGTTCCTGGTTGGGGCATGTGCAAGAGACTGCCTGCCTAATCAATGTTTCTCACATGATATTTCTCTCCCTCACTTTCTCTCTCTCTCCCTCTCTCTAAAAATAAATGAATAAAATCTTAATAAAAAGCAAAAAACATTTATGACTTTCCCCTGAAGGAAATATTCTAGAAGCTAAAACTTTCTTTTAGATAGATCATCAATGACATAGTTGAATGTTTTAAAAAACTTTTTCTATACAGATTGCTAGACCAGCTCTCTTTGACCAGCATGTTGTGAATTCCATGGTATCGGATATTGAAAAGGTTGACTTGAATAGTATTGGATCTCAGGCCCTTCTCACTATTTCCGGCAGCACGGACACGGAATCCGACATCTACACTGAACGTATGTCTTCTCTCTTTGTTCCAGCAGGGTTTCCCAGCTTCAGCGCTGTTGACATCTTGGATGACTGGATAACTGGATAACTCTTTGTTGGGGGGCTGTCCTCTGCATTATGGGATGTTTAACAGCATCCTTGCCATCTACACACTAGATGCCAACAACAATTTCTCTCTAGTTGTGACAACTCACAAATGTCACCAATCATCACCAAATGTTCTCTCCCTAGACTACAAAGACCCTATCTGTTTGATAAACCTGGCTAATAGAAACATTTTACATTTTTAAAAAAGTGTTCTCTATTTACAAATGGCTGTATTTATTCATTGTGGAAAACATGGGAAATTTAGAAAATATTAAGAGGAAAATAAGTCATCCATAATCGTGTTGCCTAGATATTACCAAAATAGAAATAACCTAAAAATAATCAAAATGGTCTTGAGTCTTATTAATTTTCTCCCAGTTCTACATTACAAGCATACACACCTCCATGTGTTAACACTCTTGGCGTCACATGTTGCAGGATGCATCTCAAAATGATAACTCTGCACAATCCTGTTTATCAAAGCAGAAAACCCGTGATCAGGTTTGGACCTCCTGACAGCTTACTGTGCCTGGAGGTGTGACTAGACAACCAGGCTCAGTCTCCAAGAAATAATGACCCACTATTTCTCCCTTCCTTTCTCTCTGAAATGGCAACTTTGCAAAAAAAATGCAACTTTGTACAGGCTACAGTGAATTGCTGTCTGGGGACGATCCCACCTCAGCCCTGCTTTCTGTTTCTTAACATAAAATGATAGTGCCCTTTGGGACTCAGTAAACCCTGAACTCTCTAATAAAGTGATAATCTTAAATTGGCCCTTTAAATTTTACATGATACAAGATTATTCACATAAATGGCTCAACTCTTCAGTGCAAAATTAAGTTTTGTTAAAGATAAAGAATATTTCATAAAGCAGGAAATCAATAACCTTAGCTTATCCTTTAGCTTTCAACTTAAGTCATTCCATCTAAAGAAAGCATTGGATTCAAAATGAGTAATCAGCTATATTGACAACTTACTCTTCTCTAATATAATATACTTATATAATATCAAAGCCTATATACTTCAATATATACCAAGATATACCTATGATCAAAATTTTGAAGAGTAAAGTACCAGGAGTATTTTTACTGTTCTCAGGATATGAAATGAATTCCTTTAACATATCTAACTCAATCTACTGTCTTTCCTTTTATTGTATATTATTAATGATTTCTAGTTTTAGGTTTTCTCTTGGGTTCAAAGTCACGTGCAATTTTTATGCTTTTTTTCCCTTTTATACATGGTAGATGACTCTATCACAGTGTTCCAAGAACTGAAAGATCTCCTTAAGAAGAATGCCACCGTGGAAGCTTTTATTGAATGGTTGGATACTGTGGTCGAGCAGAGAGTTATTAAGGTACTTTTCAATAACAGAGTCCTTACATTTTTGTTAATAATAAATGCTAATCTGGTTGTAATTTCTTACTGCTAGGGGTGGGGTGACAGGCGGATGCTTCGAAGAGTTTTGAAGCCCTAAAAATAAGGCAGCCCAAATACCAAAATTAGGAATATGCCAGATTCGAGAACACGGGCACCAATTCAATTCTATCTATCCTTTCTTGTCAAAGAACTGCAAGGCAGGCACTACAGTTGTCCCCCTTTATCTGCAGTTTTGCTTTTCATGGTTTCAGTTACTTCTGGTCAACAGTGGTCTAAAAATATTAATGGAAAATTTCAGAAATAAACAATTCACAAGTTTTAAATTCTGCACCGAGTAGTGTGATGAAATCTCTCGACTTCCAACTCCATCCCGACAGGACATGACTCTTCCATTGTCCCACAGACCCACACTGCACCTGCTCCCTGGCTGCAGTCACGCAGCGGCGGACTGGGTTATCAGATTGACTATCTGTATCAGAGAGCCGTGTTCAAGTCACCCTTAGCTCACTGAACAGTGGTCCCAGAGTGCAAGGGCAGTGATGCTGGCAATTTGGATATGCCAAAAAGAAGCTTTAAAGGGCTTCCTTTAAGTGAAAATGTGAATACAAAACAATATGATTTTTTGAGAGAGAAAGAGAGAGAGAAGGAGAGAGAAAGGCCACATTCACATAACTTATTACAGTTTATTATTATAATTGTTCTATGTTACTATCATTAATCTCTTACTGTTTTTAATTTATAAATTAAAATTTCTCATAGGTATATATGTATAGGGAATAAAACATAGTATATAAAGGGTTTGGTACTAAATGCAATTTCAAGCATCCACTGTGAATCTTTGAATGTATCTCCCTTGGATAAATGGAGACTACTGTATACCTTCTCTATCAGTCAATAGAGTTATGACTGAATAACATTGGTAGTGAAAGATAAACTTAGAAACTGGAAAAATTCTAGCCCTTTTATGAAAAGCACATTTCCATCAATGCTGGCAGAAAATATGGTTTTAAGTATTTACATTTTTTAAAATTCAAAGAGCTCAGTATTTTGTGTTTTCTGTGTGGTTTCTTCAACTCTTTCAGTTAACCTTGAAGTCATCCATCATGAAGCAAGACAATAAGAACAAATATATCCATCACCAGTCGGTGTTAGCCATTCCATATCAAGGAAACTAGTCATAGCGTGGGGAGCTTTTTTTTCCTGGAAGGAAAACAGATTATCATTCAGGACCAGAGAAGTCAGAGTTAATTATTCACAGAAATATATAACCCTTCCTTCACGCTTCACCTTCTGTTTTGTCAAAATAAAATTAAGGGATAAAGTATTTTGTAAATTATTTCATTTTGTTGTTCAGTTGTATTAGGTAAAAAAATGATACAGAATAAAGATCTATTAACCTTAAAAATGACTGCAAAGACAGGCTAAAATCAAATCCTTAGACAGACCATTTTATTCCGTGAAACAAATGGTGGGCCCTGCCATGTGTCTGGTTGTCAGACCGGTGACCTGCCTCTCGCTCTTGTGTAGGATGCGTGTAGTAATGAGATGACGGATTTTTATTGTTCCCACTCACTCTTACTTTTCAGACCAGCAAACAAAACGGGAAATCATTAAAGAAGAGGGCTCAAGACTTTCTGCTGAAGTGGAGCTTCTTTGGTGCTCGAGTAATGCACAATCTGACCTTGAACAACGCATCCAGTTTTGGTACCCTATGCGCTTTATAAAACTCTCCTGAAGTGAATGACATCATTTGTCCCCAGTCACATTTCCCTTCAATTTTCAAACCTGTGACATTGTCACTGCTCAAACCATGTCTGGATATTGATCATAGAGGCATAGTTATGAACCTGGGTTTTAGAGTCAGTTCACAGGCAGAGTTCAATCCTAACACCTCTCTGTGGCTTAGGCTTTCCCCAGGCTCTCTGCTTATCATGGAAGGAGACTAGCACTCAGTAAGCACTTAATAATTAATAGCTATTATCATTCCATTCCATCAATGCTTGGATAAGTATTTTATTAAACAAGTAAATAAACAATTATGATACATTATTTTCCTGAGGCACTACACATAATAATATGGCAAATTTTTGCATCTGTTTGGGAACCCACAGTACTGAATATCAGGAGTTAAGAACAGCTTAGAAGACATGCTCTCACATTTCTGAATCATCTTTCCTGCTATGTGACTTGTGAATCAAATTGAGTCAAGTTAGCTTTTTCAAAAATTAAATTCCTTCTTTTTCTAAAAAGATTTTCTGGGACTTTTAGTTTATTGTTTTAAAGCTATCTCATGGACAGTACTTCTGCATTTAGTAGTTGCATTTTGAGAAATCTTCACAGTATAAAATAGATTACAATTAAATAAGTTGTTTTTATTTAATTTTCAATGGAATTAAATAAAATCAGTTAACTTGTATGGAGGGATGAACAAAGTGTATTGAGTCTATTATTTGAATTCTTCTGCTTACATTTAAGGTTTCTTAAAATATACAACATTGAAGCCTGACTTTTTTTTAATGAAAAAAGACTTTTGTTGAAAACCTAATGAACAGTTAAAGAAGGTTAAGGTTTTCCAGAACAGCTTCTACATGAAAATTACTCTTTTGCTTTTTTTCCCCCCCAAATCAAAGAGTATTTTGTTTCAGGCTGTAAAGACATCTTCTTACTTGATACTTTTTCCAGACCATGTCGGCCATTGTCTAATTATTTAGTACAAAGTAAACAGAAATAGAGTAGATTAGAGCTTATTCCTCCCAGGTTAAAGCTTATCATGCTCCAATGTGTGCCCTCTTAAAGCATAAAGCATGTCTCACTTTCATCCGTATTTTCCTTTGATGTAATTAGTTGCCAAAGAGCTGGCAGGACAGTACACACAGTGAGCTGGGCAGGCGGTACACAGAAAGATTAGAGACCTAGGTTAAGCATGTTGGTCTTAGCAGGTCATTTAAAGTCCAACAAGTATTTGTTTATTTCAGTGGCTCCTTGTAAAGTATTGCGAGATGGTCACCAAGATAACTTGACTTCTCCCTCTTTCTCTTTCCTTTTCTCTCTCCCCCTTTATTTCATCTTACAATGCCCTCTACCCATTCCCCACCCACAAACAAGGCTCTTTCCATTTGATCCGAATGCTTCTGGACGAATACATTCTCCTGGCCATGGAGACCCAGTTTAATAATGACAAAGAGCAGGAGTTACAGAATTTATTGGACAAGTACATGAAAAATTCAGGTAATTTAAAATGCATATCTTGTTTTGAATATTTCTTTGCTTAAACCTAAGTTCAAGGACCTGTAAGCGCTTGTGTTTAGTGGGTTTGTAACTGTCTCAGAGTTCACTCCAATCATGTCACTGCTGCCACGGCATACTAACACTAGCAGAGCAATATTTTTTCTTTTCTGTGGGCTCTTCTTTTCTATTGAGTATTCAAAATATTTATCTGGAAACTCTGAGAGATACAAAATAAATATTCTTAACTTTTGAGAATTCAGGTAAAATCAAAGAGGTGACTATAATCCAAAAATTAACTAATTTAAGACAACACATGTAGTAAACCACCTTATAAATGGTGTAAAATAAGTTCTCTAGTAGTTAGAGAAGAAAGGAGCACGTCTCCTTGGGAGATGTTTAGTAAATATACAGTTAACTAAAACCAGCACCACAGCCAAGAGCAAAAGCTGCCAGCCTGTTTCCCATGGAAATCATATCTCATGTCTTTCCAGATTTCTGATACAACCCTAAAATATTTTCAGTTTCTTTTTCTTGGGCATCTCCAGTAGGAATATGGGGATGATGTTAACTTTCCCATTAAAAAAAAATCCTTCCAGATGCAAGTAAAGCTGCCTTCACTGCTTCTCCAAGTTCATGCTTTCTGGCAAACCGTAATAAGGTGAGCGCTGTTTCCAGTGACACTGTGAAGAATGAAAGCCATCTGGAAACGCCCTATCTTCCTCTGTCATCCAGTCAGCCTGGAGGCTTAACCTCTGCCCTGCACCCATTCCCTGCTGGGAATACAGACGATATGCCGCTCCCAGGTATGCTGAGCAACAACCAAGAAAACCTGTTAGACTTCAGTACATATCACAGGAAACTCTTCCTTTGTTTTCTTAAAATCGGTAACCACCAGGCATTCCAAGAATAAAAAGAGGCTTACCTCAACTGACTTAAAATAATGGTTTATAAAATTTATGACTTTCAGCATTTGTTATTCAAATTTTTAGCAATATCATTGTTAACATAGGTATTGTACTTTGACACGCTCTCTTAGTTATACCAGAAGTGCAAATAATTAGTTATCTTCATTTGGTGGAAGAAAAATTAGATTAGGTGTGCATAAAACCCAAAGGGCTGCTATTCATTTTGGAGTTTTAAAATTTATTTTATTTTTATTTTTATTTATTTTTTAATTACTTTATTGTTGTTCAATTACAGATTGCATTTTCCCCCCACCCCAGCCAATCCCACCCCCTTCCCCCTCCCACCCTCCCCCTTGGTTATGTCCATGTGTCCTTTATAGTGTTTCCTGGAAACCCTTCCCTGCACTGTCATTTTGGAGTTTTGAGAAGACTTATTTCTCCTTCATTAAAAAGTGGGTTCAGCCATTTTTGCATAACCATCATGATTTTCCTCTTTGGTCTGGGGTTCCCTTTGGGTCAGTCTGAATGTTTAATGGCTTGAATTCGGTACTAGATGACTTCTTCAGTCTGCTTACTACTTTATGTCTTTTTTGAAATCCTTTTATATACATTCATTGGACACACAGAATTTTAAATCTGGAAGAGTTCAAGGGCTGAATTCCACTAGTGGGAAATTGGAGGGCCAGGAGTTGGTGGCATTCATAACTCATGGATCATCTGTGGTGTTTGCATGACGTTTTGAACTGGCTGATTTAAAACTGTGGTCATTCTGACTTTATTGCCCTTTTTACCTTAAAAATCAAACCAGGTCACATTCAGTTTGTTTATTAATTGTAGAGAAATGAGGACAGCAGATCCGTCTGCCCTTCTCACACTTGAGCTCTATCCATCTCTACACCCGCAGGAGCATGTAGCTATCTTAGACTTTCTTCCTCAGTCGTTAACTCCAAAAGTCTCCACTGCCATGGAATATACATGTATTGTGATGATGTTTTTATACCTAAGATTTTAGTGTTCCCCACTTTTGTGGTTTTTGGACAATAGAAATGAATCAAGTTAGGAAAAGTTACAATAATAAATCTTTTGACTAATTTTTAAGGAGGTGGCCCATGTATTTTAATATACCCCTTAGTGAATGCTATGGTCATTTTCTTCCCAGGTCAAATAGAGCTTTCCCAGAGTGCTGGTCATCTGATGACACCACCCATTTCTCCAGCCATGGCGAGTCGAGGAAGTGTCATTAACCAGGGTCCAATGGCAGGGAGACCCCCAAGTGTGGGCCCAGTGCTGTCAGCCCCGCCACACTGCTCAACATACCCAGAGCCCATTTATCCCACTCTTCCACAAGCCAGCCATGACTTTTACGGGACCAACTCTAACTATCAGACTGTGTTCAGGGCACAACCTCACCCCCCGTCAGGAATCTATCCTCATCGCCCCGAGCATGGTCGATGTGTGGCCTGGAGTGAACAGCAGCTCTCTAGAGACTTCTTCAGTGGCAGCTGTGCTGGGTCTACATATAACTCTCGGCCACCTTCCAGCTATGGACCATCCCCACACGGTCAAGATGCACACAATATGCAGTTTTTAAATACAGGAAGCTTCAATTTCCTGAGCAATGCAGGGGCTGCCAGCTGCCAAGGAGCAACATTACCTCCTAATTCACCAAATGGTATGAAAAATTTTTTAAAATTTTCCTGGCTTTTGAGTTGATGATAAAACAAATCAGACATGGAGTTCCACCCCTGCTGAGTAGCATGTCATCCCATGCAGACTTTCTGAAGATCACGGAAGCTTGGAATTTGGGGCTCATTTCTGCTGCATACAAACATATTCTGTGGCTTTATTAAAGTTATCCTTTTACATGCCACATGGGATGAAAAAATATGATGTCAAACCATATTTGAGACCAACCTTAGTAGCCCCAAAGAAGAATGTTCTGTCCTTTGAAAATATTTTTAGTGAATATTTTTTTCCAGAGACTTAGCAGCAGATCTTAATGATTAGGACCGACACTATGCCCCCTGTTAGGCTGATAAACACTGGAAGTTAAGGAGTGAGAGAGACCTGTGGACTTCTTCAGCCACCAAATTAAGTCCTATGTATAGGCTGTGTTGATGCTTCTGTCCTAAGTGTAGGCCAGCCCTTCTTTTGGAAACATGAGTCTATAAATAAAATTGATATTTGACAAGCAGGATAATCTTTGTGAGGGGCTAATAGGGCTTATTTCATTCATAGAAGATCTTGGTAATTTAGACAAGGGAAATTAAATTAGAGAGATGTAGTCTTATATCTCAAAATTAATAACAGGATAATTCATGTATGTTTTTCAAAAACAAACAAAAAAACCAATATAGTGAACAATTCCATTTATTAAGTAAAAGTCCAACTATATAGTAAATGTAGTTGTGAATGTAATATTTACAGTATGATATTTTTAGGCTCTAACCTATCATCTTGTCTGTTTTACCTTCCTAAAATACTCTTTGTAGTAAGTTAACAGTCCATTCTCGACATTTTCTGTTGTAGGATTCTATGGAAGCAATATGAACTACCCAGAGTCTCACAGACTTGGATCGATGGTGAACCAACATGTTTCGGTCATCAGCAGTGTTCGCTCACTGCCTCCCTACAATGACATCCATGACCCACTTAACATTTTAGATGACAATAGTAGGAAGCAGACTAGCTCGTTTTATGCGGACACATCACCTTCAGTTGCATGTCGAACTCCAGTAGTAGGTAAATTATTTCAGTAGTTCTTGAAAACATTTAAAAAAGTCGTTAACCTCAGGTATGCAGTATTACTTTGGAGGTTGGAGGGTGACCATTGAGGGGGACTGGCCACTCATGTACCTTCAGTCGATTATTCACTTTGGATCTGACATTATATTTTTGTATCTGTAAGTAACATTTTACCATTATTCAGAATGTATATCACTACTGCTAAAATCTACTGTCAGATCTGTTATTCTTTCCAAAAAGAATACCTGGCATTTATTATATAAACAAAAGTGAATATAACCTGTCAAAGGCAGTTTAAAAGACTGTAGGTTCTATGAGAACAGTAATGATATCTTTTTCTTACTCTCTTGTTCATGGATGGACCCAGGGGCAGAGCCAACCGGTACCTTTGGACCCCATAATCTCCATCAGTACCCTAAAACCATTCCAAGTTTAAAAAATTGGTGACTTGTGGTAGTCATTTTCTCAGCTGCATGTAAAATGTGATTAGATCTCTCAGTAGAAATGTTGCTATTTTTAGTGTTTTATAACATACAGTTTAAGTAAAAATGAGCAAAACTGTGCATTTGTCTTGAAGTCCTGTAGCATCTTCTTCCACCCAGGTTGCTGTAACTAAGAAAATCCTAAAACTTGAGGTAGATTCATCACCGGCACCCAGCAAAGTGCCTGCCACATAGTAGATACTCAAGAAATCAGAGTTGAAAGGGAGAAAAGCATACATAGAAATGTAGTTGCTAAAATTACCGATAAGGTATCATAGGACAAATATATGTGCATGTGAGTATCAGGACCACATGTTAGTGTTCATATGAGATGGCTGAAACCTTCTGATGGAGTTGATTTCAGACCAGCATAAGTAAAGGGTGTTAACACCCAACTGGAGCATAAGGGAAAATGAGATGCATTCTACCTCTCCCCACTCAGTGTGCTTTTCTAATAATTCAATAGGAAGTACTTCTTCCCTTCCTGTGACCATCACAGATGCTCTCTGAGCAGAGTCTGGCAGCTCATCTCATGCTATCTGCAGATGGTCATTGCTTCTAGGTTACTCTAATGAAGCAGAAAATTCCACTTCAGGAAGTTTCCTTGCTGTAAGACTAAAATGTACCATGTTGCTATTGTTACTATTAGCTCTGTTTGCTTGTAGAGATAGTGGAAGCTTTGACAGAACATAGCTTAGGTGTCAGATGGATTCTAAGCTTTAGGTGTCAGGCCTGGCTTACAAGTGAATTATGTAGCAGGCTCCTGAGTGAAAAGAGGGAGCAGAATAAGAGAGTAAGTTGCATTAAGGGGAGTTAACACCTACCTTATGTCTCCTCAGTTATATATCCTGGTTTTTGGTGGCAGAGAATATGGTAATTAGAACAATAAGGAAAACAGCAATGAGAAGACAGTGCCCATAAATGCAAGAAATGTAGTGTTAGTGAGCCGATTAGTCTGATTTTTTAAGAACCTACTCTGTGCCAAACTTCATTCTAGGTGTGGGGATATGGTAATGATCAGGCCGGAGTTCCTGCCTGTAAGAAGTTTACATCTCAGTAAAGGGCGATAAAGCAATGAATATACAAACAAATGCATTGAAAAGATAATTTCAGGTCCTCTGAAGTCAATTAAATAGAGTAAAATGACAGATAGTAGTGGAGGAACTGCTTCTAGGTCAGGTAGCTGGGAAAGGAAACCTGAGGTGAAAACATTGGAGTTGAGAGCTGAGGGATAAGGAAGTAAAATGACATAAAGATCTGATGGAATTCTAGGCAGAAGAGAGTAAGTACATTGCTTCTGCAATGGAAAGTTCACTGCAGAAAGAAGGCCAGTGTGTTTTGAGCATGGTGAATGGAGAAGAGAGTAGAGTGAATGAGAAGGTGCATAAATTCACACAGGGTGTTATGAACCAGGGCAAGGAGCCTGGATTTTGTTCTGAGTAATGGGAAGTCAGTGTAACATTTGAGAAGAGTGACGATGTGATGAAATTCAGCAAGATTATCCTGGCTCTATCTGCAGGATGAGAGGGTGGGGCAAAAGTGAGGGTCACAAGACTCATTAGGAGGTTGCTGTGTTGGTGCAGGTAAGAAGATGATGGTGGTTTGAACTAAAACAGTGCAGGTGCAGCTGGAAAATGGAGGTGTGTTGGGTGTATCTTTTGGAGGTGGAGTTATGTGAATTTAAGTTTAATGTTGAGTTTTCATTGTGAACTGTATAGAAGAAATAAATTCTGGAAGAATAGCAAGGGGAAAGATGGAAGAAGAAGATGGGTGGAGAAACCATACACACTCAAATTTAGTACAGATACGTGTGCTAAATGCAAAAATAAACAGAGGCCTAAAGTGAGTGGCACTTGCCGAGAAAAGAAAATACCGGTTTTCAGCAGCTGATTATACTTTCCCTTACAGCATCCAGCATGCCAACCTCCATTCCTTCCTCCTCATCCCAGTGTATGTTTGGAACCTCCAATCAGTATCCAGCTCAAGAAGCCCTGGACTCCCACGGAGCAAACAGGAGAGACATGGTGTCCTCTCTACCACCCATCAACACTGTGTTCATGGGAACAGCAGCTGGAGGCACTTAAATCAACAGTGTTGGGTGGGGGTTAAACTTAAAAATTTTCTACTGCTAAATATTATTCACTCAGACTGCCATCAGAGTAAAAAGAATAAAACATGCAGTGTCAGGACATTGTTTTTCAAGTAACGGGGACAAAACGGTGGACAACCCCTGAGAGCGAATGGAGATATTTGCAGAATTGACCTTGCACACAATTGTTTAAAATGCGATCTCATTATTAATCATAATTTCAAATATTATCAAGTGGAACCAGTGGAGCTTTGAAGATGCAAATATTTCAACTATGAAGATTTAATATTTCACTTCCTAATTTATTAAAAATCTGTGTGCTATTGTTTCATCTTTGTGTTCTAAAAAGAGAGAAAAGTTTATTTAACGCCTTTAAAATACCTTTAATTTATTAGCATCTCAGACTCATTGTTTACTATCCCTTATTTGACAAAAAGTCAAATGTGTATGTTCTACCTCCTATGGAAATGTTTACAAGGTCAAGACTTAATTCTGCACAACCCAGACCAAAGTTGCTTAACTTTCGATTCCTGTGCATTAGTGTGGTGACTTCTGTTACACAGCGGTACTCCAATTCTATGTAACTGAAAGGACATTATAAGTGCTTTCTCTCTTTATTTAAAAAGGATGAGAAATAAATGAAATGAAGTATGCAAATATTCTTCAAAGTGTGCTTTCTCTCAGGGCTGGGACTGTTTCTGAAGACTACTGGGCAACTCTCTGGATATCAAATTAAAGAGTCAGGCTGGTCAGTCAAAATATCATAATTTAAAAACACTCGCATATCAAACACATGCAGATAAGTATAAAGAAATTGTGACGCATAGACTGTTTGACTTGTAGACATTTGGAAGCAGTCTTTAATCGAGTACTTTGCTTATGAAGTGAGATTGTAGGAGTGTTCAGGGATCATCTGGAAGCAAAGACAAATTCAGTAGTGAAGGATTTATTATATATAAATTAATACAATATGATATACCACCTACCTAGCTATGTTTCTTTTTCATGTATTGTAGCTGAAGGTTCTGTTTAAAACTCATGGCCTATAGTGGGAACATTTGATTAACCTTACAGGTTTCTCCTATAGCCTTACACCATACATCAAACTGCTGTCATTAAGGGTTTGGTTGTACTTTTAGCCCTGAGTACATAGTGAAAGGATCCGTAAGCCCCCAATGTCCATTGTACACCAGATGGAATTTGGTAAAGACAAACTATAGGATTGTTTCCAGCAGCCAATAAACAATTAATGTGGATTTGGAGTGTTGCTACCATTTTCTCAGTAGTGTGCTCAATAGTACGTAGTTTATAAACTAATTGAGCATAAAAATTTTGCAACAGTAATAAATCACGACAAAAAGCAAGCTAAGAGTTCCATTCTTTGCTATGATAACATTGTAAGAGTACAAGAAGAATGAAATGAATAAGGACTTGGATTGAAGTAGAAAACAGAACAGTTTTAAGAAGTGTTTGGATGTAAGCCTTGAAAATTGAGAACTGAATTTCCATTGTATAGTAATTAAATATATATTCAGCATCTAGGTTGTGTCAGGCATATTGGAAAATACAAAGATGAAAATACAGAGATGAAAAGGGTACTGTTCATATTTTACTTCCTAAGTTTTAGTCAGTTTTGATGTGATGGTGAAGGAGTGATGTGATGGTGAAGGGGTGACGTGATGGTGAAGGGGTGATGTGATAGGAAGTAGAAGCTCCCTGAAGGCTTCTGAGTACAAGAGCGATGTGGGGAAAGTGATGTTCAGGGAACATGGACCAGAAGTTGGAGGGAAGAGGTGGACTGGATAAGAGAGGACTTAGCCTCAGAATGGGCCGCTTGGGAGGCTGTTCCTCTCAGGCAGAGTCCAGCACGTAAGTGCAAAGACTGTGGGAGCAAAGTGAATGAGAGAGGGGAGAGAGAAAGAAGCATGAGCATCATTTCAAAGAACGTACTGAAGGACTGGTGATTGACTACATATGAGGAATAAAAAAGGAATATGTCAACGGCAGCTCTAAAGTTTTCCTTAACCTTATTTGCAAAGCATTTCAGTGCAAACAGTTGATATTGATATTCCCTTTGTAGATGAGGGAAAATGATGTGGAGCAGGGCGAAGCTGAACAGACAAGTGAGTGGTGTCTCCGGGTTTCATGAGCATTGGCTCAATTTTGACAGTTGAGAAGACTAACTTGCCTTTCTCTCCAGGCAGTGAGACTTGAGTTTATCTCTATTAGATGTATAACATGTTTCTCAATGCAGGCCCTATTGGCTTCCAGGCAGAGCGGTTCTTTGTTCCATAAGACTGTTCTGTATATCACACAATATTTAGTATCCCTGGCCCACAAACACTAAAAGCACTCCCACTGCCTCTGGCCTTGTGAAGACCAAAATTTTCTCCCATATTTCCAAACACCCCTGGAGAGGCAATGCCACCCATGTATGAATTAAAGGTGACAGCAGCTTTAATTTTACTTAGAAGGAGCTTCAGACATTTCACACCTCTTTCCCTTCAGCCACACTCATCATTTAAGAATTGTTTTCTTCATGAATCTAAAACTTGGATGCTCAAGGCATTTTCTGCTCTTTTTAGTATTCTTTAAGTTAGTTTCAGTGTAGTTAAAGGATCTTACCTAGTTTTTTAATGCTTCTGTTTTTAAAAGTAAATAAACCTGTTCAAGCTAAAGCTTATACAAAATTAAAAACTAAGGTTAGAAATTAAAATGTTAGGTTCATAACTCAATTCTTAGGGTATTGTCTTTCAAATGTAATAGTGCTTGCTATAGATAAAAAACAATGAAAAATGAATGTTGCAATTAATTCAGGGGATTCTTTTAAAAAAAGTTTTTAAAATTGTTGTTCAATTACAATTGTCCCCATTTTCCCACCATTACTCTCTCCTGCCCTACCTACACCCACCTCCCACATTCAATCCTTTCTCCTTTGTCTTTGCCTATGGGTCCTTTATATAGGTTCCTTGACTTGGCCCTTCCCCTTCTTTCCCTGTTATCTCTCTCCCCCTGCCCCTCTGGTCACTATCAGTTTGTTCTTTATTTCATTTCCATGTTTCTGGTTCTATTTTGCTTGCTTGTTTGTTTAGTTGATTCAATTCCACTTATAGGTGAGATCATATGGTATTTGTGTTTCACTGCCCGGCTTATTTCACTTAGCAAATGCTCTCCAGTTCCATCCATGCTGTCAAGAAAAGTAGGAGTTCTTTCTTTCTTTCTGCTGTGTAGTATTCCATTGTGCAAATGTACCACAGTTTTTAAGTTTAATTTTATTTTTAATACAGTTGTCTGCATTTACCGTCCCCGCTTCCCCCCACCCCAGCCATCCCCACCTCTCTCCTCTGATTCTACCCTCCCACCTTTGTTTTGTCCATGTGTCCTTTATTTTTTTAATATATTTTATTGATTATGCTATTACAGTTGTCCCATCTTCCCACCCCTCCCCTCCGCCCTGCACACCCCTTCCCCCCCACACTCTCCCTCTTTAGTTCATGTCCATGGGTCATATATATGAGTTCTTTGGCTTCTATATTTCCTATACTATTCTTAACCTCTCCCTGTCTATCTTCTACCTACCATTTAGCTTCTTATTCCCTGTACCTTTTCCCCCTCTCCCCCGACCCGCTCCCCTGATGATAACCCTCCATGTGATCTCCATTTCTGTGATTCTGTTCCTGTTCTAGTTGTTTGCTTAGTTTGTTTTTGTTTTAGGTTCAGTTGTTAATAACTGTGAGTTTGTTGTCATTTTACTGTTCATATTTTTAATCTTCTTTTTCTTAGATAGGTCCCTTTAACATTTCATATAATAAGGGCTTAGTGAAGATGAACTCCTTGAACTTGACCTTATCTGGGAAGCACTTTATCTGCCTTTCCATTCTAAATGATAGCTTTGCTGGATAGAGTAATTTTGGATGTAGGTCCTTGTCTTTCATGACTTGGAATACTTCTTGCCAGCCCCTTCTTGCCTGCAAGGTTTCTTTTGAGAAATCAGCTGACAGTCTGATGGGC
>VMDR010020145.1:0-17797 GCA_007922815.1 Macrotus californicus
AGTTATCTTTGCTACTGAGATATTCCCACTTGGCTCACCAAGATAGGAAAGTAAATGAATTTAGGATGGGGTACTGGTGAAGACACTGCAATGGAATTTGGACAGATTACAGTAGAAAGACAGGAGGGGCTGCGTAGATCTCTTGGAGAGAAGATAACAATAGGTAGGGAAACTTCCAAACAGGAGGTGATGCTGGAGCTCAGTTTCAAAATCTGCCATGTTGCCCGTTGCCAAGGTGGTGGTCATTGTGGGAAGGGTAGGCACTGTGTTGAGAACGCAGATTGTCAACAGTGATGTGGTAAATGGTGATACTGCTCTTCCATGTGTAGGGAACAGCGTGTGGAGAAGCAGCTTGGCGTTTTCAGGAACTGCAATGGCTGCCTTCCATCTGGAGCACAGAGCATGAGGTCTGTCTCACAAGTGCTAATGAGGAGGCAGAGACTAGACCATGAGGGGCTGAGCTTTCAATGCGAAATTCACTTTGTCACTTTGTCTGAAAATTCTCCATGTCATCTTTAATTTTTCCTTTTACGTCTTCCATCTTTTACTGATTTAATAAAGTCTAACATGCTTTGTAACGTCTCCTTTTCTACCTTATTTTTCTTGTTACTATTACTACCATCCTGGTCATTCATTTATTTTCTTATTCAACCACTATTTTCTGAATGACTTTATAGGCCAAGTACGATTCTAGGCTATAGGGAAATATCACAAATGAGACAGACAAAAGAGTAGTGTTTATTAAGCTTGTAGAAAATTAATTTACAATCCACATATTAAATTTACCTTAATTTGTCAAGGAGTGATAGATCTGTGAATAAAAGTCAAGTGTCGTACTGGGATATTGAGTTATGAGGATGCCTCGCTGAGTGGTCAGGCCGTCTGTCCTGAGATGACACTTCAGCTGAGACTCGGATGAATTCCTGACCCAGCCCTGGGTTGTGGTGGTGTCGCGGGGGAAGGAGAACTGAGAGGAGGGAATGACTGGAGCAGGGGTGCTTGGTGGAGATGAGTGTGGTTTATTTAAGGATGAACAAAAGCATCTCTCACAATTATTTGAAGTCGAATGAATTCTCTATTTGGTGGCATTCTTTCTGGCTCTGCCTCCTTGTTCAGACCCTGGAAGACACAGGTGTAAGTGCCTGGAACAGACTGAGCGACAAAGAGAGCAGAAGAGAGTCACTCTTGTATGGGAATGAAAAACCAAACCATTTTATTGGATATTTTTCCAATGCTTATTTGGAATATACATTGAGAATTTTAAGGAATATGAGGCTAAAAGTTTGGATAAGATTACCAATATTATCTTTAGTCCTACCATTTACGTAATTTGATTACTTAACATCTCATAGAATATCTTGTGAATTGTCTTGACTGAAAAAGCATTTCTTCAGCTTGAATGTATTTGAAATACAGTTAGCCACTGTTAACTATGGGTTAGCAATGTCTAATATGGAATACAGTGGGTTAAATTGCTTGAGGCATCTCTAGAGGGGAAAAGTTGTGTCCATTGACTACACTGAAGAAAGGCTTCATTCATTATTCGGAGGACTAGCTGAAGCTTTATAAAAATATCTTAGCTCCTAAAGGGGTAACTCTTGGTTGCCTTTGGTTAATTTGAGAAAGGCATACTATTTCCCCTATGTGTTGTTTTCCCACTTTGGGACACAATCACATTTCTATTAACGCAGCCATATTTTCAGGCTGGCAGCTGTAAATATTTTTAAAATTCCATTCTGAAAGTGGCATTTGTCACGGTTAGGACTACTTCCTTCTTAAGATTCAGCAACCCATCTTGCCAATGATGCAGCATTTCTTAAGAACTTCACCTTATCAAACATTGTTAAAATGTAAATAAAATAAATAAAATGGAATTGGGATCCACGGGGTGCCTCTAATAGCTTTTTCTCCTTGACATGGAGCTAATATGAATTGCATCTAACCAGTTGATTTTTATAAGTTTGCAGAAACTGACAGTTATTTTCCGCTGCTGCTTGCCACTGTTCTATCTCATTTTAATTCCAGAGTCAATGGACAATACCTATGGATTACATGTTGAAAAGGAATTTATGAATTATGGATGAACTGGGACAGTTATTGATATTTAAAGGCATCATATTTCATGTAGAATATTAATAGGAATGAAAGACCAGAGGAATATAGTTACCAAAAAAATAATATTTCAAAACTGGGTAGCTTCTTTAAGCCATGGGATATAAGAATAAATGTTAAATGAATTATAGTTAATTCATTTAGTGACAGTTTCTATAACACACTAGAGATGAGAATTTTCCATTGAAGGCTTATGATAATTACAACAAATCTAATCTGGGGATTAGATAAAAAGATAGGGTAAAAATTGTCCTGTGTTGTCACGATGTCTGCTGTCTCCTTGTTAGATAATATATAATTGCTGAAAGAGAGACTACATGACCATACAAAATGTAATAAAATATAATTTAAAATTCCAATTTTAAGATTTCAAGTCACTCTTAATAAAACAGAAAAATGCTTTTGTTCGAAACTTGTGAGGTGACATCATAAACTATTAGTTTTATTATCTTTGCTGGCTAAGTTGGTGTACAGGGATGGTAGCCAGGCCTGTGCCTTTTGAGATTAGGGTTCTACTTTCTAAATTCATATAATCAAAGAAAAAAAAAAACCCAGAAACTATCTGTTTGCTTCAACTGCAAGGAATTGGATCAAGCTCACCAATCTACAAGAAACTAATAAACCAAAGTATTAACATCTAGTCATGGGTGACTGTGTTATGAGAAATAAAAGAGAAATGACCAAGATGAGCAGAACGCATGCTGAGTGGAAAACACATTGTATTCCCAGTAGGAATGTCATTTATTGTGGATTCATCAAATGTATATTGATGTCTGATTTTTACCAGATGCTTTGCTAGACATGAGGTAAAAATCAAATATGTCACGGTCTCCACCATCAAGGAGCTCATGGACTAGTTAGAATTAGAGCCAAGGAAAAACAATGATAGCTGTGTCAGGAGAAGTAGGTTCCAAGTTCAAGTAGGGATCTGGAAGGACTTCCTTGAGAGGTGAAACAAGATGAAATAGAAAAACAAAAATAATTGGTTACCTGTGGGAGGGTGTGGTAACAAATCAAGGTGAGAGTTTCAAGCTTGAAGGCAGGCATGGCTGCGCTTTCTTACCTCTCCAACCACACACTCTCTACACTGGATCCTATTCATCATCATGCAGCTGAGTTCTGGTGTACACCCTATATTTAATTACTCATTCATCCAACAAATTCTTTGAGCATCTGCTGTGTGCAGGGCATGATGATACTAAGCACTAAGCATCCTGGAACTTAGAATCCATTTAAAAAATACCCTTCCTGATCCATGCACCCTATCTTTCCCGTTTCTCCATCAAATTTACTGATCGTTCTACCACCGTTTCTATTGCATAGTCCCTCATGTCGCCTCATCTACTCAACATCTTTCCACGTGACTCCTCACTTTGCTCTTGATGACATCATAACCATCTCCGTGTGTCAAAGTCAATGGTCACACCTCCATTCTTATGTTATTCAAACTCTCAGCAGAATTAGACGCTCTTGCCTGCTCTTTTCTCTGTAATACTCTTTCGTCTTTTGGCTACAAGGACAGATTCTCCAGTTCTTCTTTTATATCACTGGTTCCTCTTTCATCTCTCTTACTGATCTTGCCTTGTCTGACCTCCAAATGTTACAGTGCCTCAGGCTCACCCTGGATTCACCCTTTATCTTTCCTCCCATCTGTCCTGTCTTCTCTCTTCTGTCTCTAAGGAATGTGTGATCCTCACTTTTTTTTTGGAGGTCATTAATATAGGGATGTAGAAAACAATTTAACAGTTAGAATGTCAGGATTAGATTTATATTTTAAAGAATTTCACAGTCTCCAAAATGGTCTTAGGGTGTATTTGTGATTGGACAGAGTAAGGATAGTTGAATGACCTTAATTATGAAAATAGGCATATAGGTGTCAAGTGCCTGGGGATATTCTTACCTGCTGCTCTGGGAACCCTTTTTCTTGGAACATATGCAACGAGAAGTGACATATTATTTTTCCTGGGTTTCTTTCTTCTGTACTTTGTACATTATACAGCTTTATGTTAAAAGGAGACTAGAGTTAATAACTTTATAGCATATCTTGGTCTGCCCCTATTCTATTCATAATGTGATGTCTCAGAGGCATCTTGGGCTCTGTGAGGGAGGCATAGAAATGTCACAGTCCCATTACAACATTTCAAGAATTTTTATTGAGTGATGATTTATAATAATGTTAACCTCACTTGGAAATATTATTTTCTAGCCTCTTAATAGGCTCTGAGATTATTTCACGAATGCTTATCATCCTATGCATAACTGATTATCTAAACTTAATGTCCTGGTAGCATATTTATTTGGAATTATCCACACCATTGTCAATGTTCCAGTTCAGGGTTTGTGGTACCTTGTCCTGAGCTTCCAGACAGAAATCTCCTAGAAATAGTACCATCTTTGTTATAAGCTGAAATAAAAATAGCAAATAATTTTTGAACATTGATTGAATTGTTCTAAGAACTTGTTCACAAGCACTTTACAGAGAAGTTAAACAACTTGATTGTGTCCCAGAGCTAGCAGGACCCAGTTTGTCTCCAGAGCCTGGCTTCTGAAGCATCAAAGTGCACGGAAAAGGTGGATTTATGCCCCGGGAACAGTTCCAAATCAATGCCGTTGGGGTTGAGCATATGGTTGAGGTCATCTTTTATTAGTATCATGACTGATGAGGCTAAATGTGTTTCTGAGGCAGGTAGGCCTGACTGATATGAGGAAGACTCTGCTTCTTGCCCCACCTACCTGCAGTCCATCTCAGCTCCTGGTCCCCAGTCTCCTGTCATGCTGGGCCAACCTGAATGTTAAAATTTGGACACTAGAAGAGGATAAGCAGGTTGCATTCAACTGTACAATTACCGAAGATAAAATATAACCAGCTTTGAGTAAATCTGATCAATACTGATGGCTTAAATTGGATAATTTTGCTCCTCCTAAATAGGTGCACATCAATGAAGATTTTACTTATGCAATATTTAGATACTTATTTCGACTTTGCTATTTAAAATGTCTTTATGTAAAGGGACAGAAAAAGAGGCGCTGGAAGTGGAAACAATTAACTTGAGACAATTACTTAGCTATCTCCAATAAGGGCAGTACGGTTTCACAATAATAAATCAACCAATTGCAGCTCTGTCTGTATGACATTGCCGCATCTACCATTTGCGAGTCAAGTGATGTGTTCTTGCAGCATGTCTTGGTATCTCCCATCTTACATGTCCATTTGGGTGTTTTATTATAATGTGGTAAGGCATTCATGAGAGTCTGTCACTGGTCCTGTGCCTTGCTGTAGGACTCACGTGCTCATTTTGCCAGTAATAATGATGAGATGATAACTCAGCAGTATGCAGGAAAGAAGCTAGTTTTGTGTTGTAGCTCAAATTTAAGACTTTGGAGCTGTAGTTCAAAACCGAGCCGTAATGTTTGTCCTTGGTATTGGTTGAAGGAGGCTGGAGAGGCAGTGTTTCAGTGAGGAACCCAGTGAAAGGGCTGAGGCTGGAGATAAAGAACAGGGAGTAAGAGGAGAGTAAAGTGCTGTGGTGAAAGAGGTTTCATTTGATTTTTTATATAGAAAGAGGGAAAGTTTACTAGGTAGGACTTGAGGTGGGGTGAGGCAAAAGCTCAGCCCTAGTGAGAGAAGGTTTTGGAGCTTAAGTTGATGCAAAAAATCTTACAAGCTGAGCTGAAAATCGAGCAAGGCAAGTTTTCCCACTAGAGAGATGGGGAAACTGGGGACCAGAGAGGATCTGGATCCAAACACACTTCTCAGGTGAAGTGGGACACAGGGAGGGGAAGGGGACGGTGGGTGAATGATCCAGCAGAATTAACAAAGCACTGATTGGTCAAGAGAAGAATCTTTTTTCTGTCTTAGTCAATATTAGTTGCTCTAAAATGTTATAACTTTTCCTTCTAATGATCTATTGCCTTTGAACAAAGGATGGATTACACATAAAACTAAGAAAATACACCTACAGGATATCTATATTTAGTGGTGAGAGAAGTTCAAGGAAAACCACAGAATGTGACCATAAATGCAGGCTGGCATGGGAGTGGCCACGGAATGTGCCGGGGACACCAGGTGGGAGGCCAGAGCACAGCCCACAGACCCCTGCATTCAGCTTTGTACTGACTAGTTTCGTCTGTTCATTTATTATCCTGAGACTATTTCTGTGAAGCTTGTTATTATCTTCATTTTGTAGATATGTTAATACCTTGTTTAAGAGCATATTATTTTTAAAAAGGTGAAAATGGGATTCTTACTCCAGACTGGCTGATTTCAAAACAGCTCATATTCTCTCTGTTTTTGTTAAAATCAGAACGCCACATTGACCCCAAGTATAATTCCAGTCCGAGCTTAATGTTCTCCAGATTTTTATGGCACATACCATCATAGGTTCCAACAGTTTTGAGCATTTGCTTCCATTGTATTTATCATTTATTCTTTTATGAAGTATGTATATGTACCACTCTATAAAAATACAATGTGCCTTAGGAAACACACACAAAACTTTAAAAGTATAAAATAAATGTAATCAGCAGTGCTAATATTCTGAGCCAAACAGTTGTTCAGCTCAATCCCCAGGGTGAACAGACCCTGCTGTGGAGAACGCTCTTTGTCACCAATACCTCCTGCAAAGTGTGCGTTTGGGTAGTAAAAAAAACAGCAAAATCTCCGAATCTACTTAAGCCCTTTCAGCAGATTTTGATAACGAATGCATGATGATCGGTATAACTTCTGGTCTGGTAGAACTCACAGTTAGCTAAGGGACATGGCGTCCTCACCCAACACCTCACTGGGAGGAGACTCCACCCGCATCTGCTGCTGTCCAAGCTGCCACAGTGGAGCTGAATGTACCATGGACGCGGGGTTGAGTGAAGGCTCTAACCCAGGGCGAGTTAGCTACTCCTGAATCTCTGAAGGACCTCATGTTATGGTGGGCCTTCCTCTTCCTTTATCCCATAGAGATTACTTGTTTCAGGTAAAGTATTCCTACCTGGAGTTATTAATTAGCTCCTTGCCCTCTCTCTCTGTCCCCCCCTTTTTTTTCTTTAATTATCGGGAGGGCTGAAAGGTGAAATGAAGTTCAACAGGCCAGTGGACCAGAACCGTGATGGGCAGAGATGCAGCTGTAATCACAGAGTCGCTGTGCGGAGCCTCAGAGGAAGATGTGCTCGCTGTGAAGCCTCCTGCTTTGTCGATACTTTTACATCAATACTTGGCAGGCAGTTCTGCGGCTTTAGGGCTTCCGCATGTAAAACAAAGTCACTAATATCACGCTGAAGCTATTTTGCATCTGCAGTTGACAAATCCTATTTTAGAAATATGCAGGAGCCTGAGGATTAGATCAAGCTTTTAACATTTACGTTTTTGTTCCAGTGGGGATGTGTCTGATCCTGTCCTAATTTACCTGTGGTTGATTTCCTGAACATTTTTAAATCCCTCACAACTGAGGGTGGTCTCTCCATCAGAGAAGCAATTAACCAAATCCCTGAGCAGAGTGTACATGGCCTCTGTTATAAAAGCATAAAAGGTTAAGTTAAATCCTGGCCCACAAAGGAGAGGCCAGGCCGGAACAAATCAGCGTGGAGAGTTACCCGGAGGGGATGTGAAGTGAAGGGAGAGTCCAGGGACCATCTGGGTGTGCTGGTGACTCGTGGAATTTGTTTTTCAGGCTGCAAACACTGGAAGGTTAGAAATGACATGTCTATTATAAATCAACATAATTCATATTCTGCAGCTTTTACCTGACAAAGGAAATTGTACTTTGTTTTTATCTATGCAGCTCCAAATCCAAACAAAGACTTGTAGAGGTGTCAACTTTCCTCTCACATAAATGCTTAGGTATTTTTTTTTAAGAAAAAGAAAACAAATTTAAAAAGATTATGCATTGCCTGAGGTAGGTGGATTAGCAAGCAGATAACAGAGAACTAATTTGTTGTGAGAGATAGGCAGGCCTCCTTTCACCAATTATTATAGAATGGAATAATAAAAAGTATTAAAATATAAATATAAAACTAACAATTATTAATTACATGGGCTGGGATGTTACAGTTTTAGCTGGAGTTATGCAGTGGGGTAAAGATGGCCTTACACTTTCTAACACCCCAGTGACAGGGTGTTCCAGGTCACCCCATGTGAACCTTGGTGGGCTGGGTCAGAGAGTGCATCATCAGTAGAATGAAGCAGAAGAAAGGCTGGCCAGTTTCTGGGCAAAGGTCTTAAGGGAGCTTCTACTTTCTCTCTTCTGGAATTCTCACTCTTAGAGGTCCACATTACAGGGTCGATCCAGCCCTGCTTCTGAAAAGACCATGTGGTGGAGAGACCCGAGAATGCATAGAGAGAGAGAGAGAGAGAGAGAGAGAGAGACAGAAGCTCGGTTGGATCCAACCAGACCAGACCCCCACCATGTCAGTGAAGCTGTCTTGGGCCCATAGGACCACTCTAGCTATCAACTGGGCAAGTGACCCTTGTTGATGTCGTGTGGAGCCAATTGATTGCCCAGGAAGGCCCTGCACGAGTGGCTAGCCTACCAAAGTGTAAAGTAGTATAATTCAAATTAAGAGATGGTTTTTCTAAACCACTAAGAAGCTTTGGGATATTTTGTAAAGTAATGAATAACTAGGCTGGTAGGTGTGATGAAATTCATTACTTTTAAAATTAAACTTTAAAAATTAGTTTTATACAATCCAAGATTAGTAGAGTTGAAAAGCAATATGATACCTGAAGAAAAGGAAGTTATAAAATTGTATGTCAGAGAGGTGCATTCTGGGAGGAAGTCCTTACCTTAATGTGATTGGACAGATGATGCCACAAGCTTAGTGGATTCCAGGTGTATGTTTCTTCACACAGCAGCCACAGCAGCCAGTCAAGTCATGGGCATTTTCATCGTAGACCCTGCCGTTTGTGGCTCATGGGACATTTTCCAGGGCGTCAGGCCCTATGTGTCCACAGATCCTGGGTTTATTTATTAAAAGTAATTTTCAAACTGTAATCCTCTGCCAATAGCTTTCTATATAAAAGGACTATTCCTTCTAGAAAATCTTATCTATTTACTTAGAGGTCTAGCTGACTGAGAGAGTAAATGAGGTCACCTGCCTTTTTCCTTCTCTGAGAGAAAGAAGTAGCTGGTGAGGGGAGGGATTGATCATAGAACAGGAACTAACTCACTCTCTCTCTCTCTCTCTCTCTCTCTCTCTCTCTCTCTCTCTCTCTCTCTCTCTCTCACACACACACACACACACACACACACACACACACACACTATCTCTTCCCTTTATTCTTCTCCCTGTTTTCCCTTTCTCTCTCTCCCTGCAAAGTACACGTGCAGCTTACTTTGTTTCCTATGACCCTGGCTACTGTCCATGAGCATTTTGCTCACAACTCTGTTAAATATGTAATGTTGACATCATTGTTTATACTTTTAAAATGAGAAGATAGTTGGGTTCAAGGGGTTTGATTCCATTTTTCTAACTGACAGCAAGGCAGTCACTAAACACCTTCAGTGTACCGGGCATTGTTCTGGAAACTGGGGCATGAAACAGAGCTCAAATCTTACTGGGCTGTTCCGGTAGTCCTGTATTGATTTTTAAAATGCTTTAAGGTTTGTTTATTGTTTTTTCCCCTTTCCCTTTGTCCGTTGCTCTCTGGGACTCTTCTAAGGTCTACTTCTACTACAACTAAGCAACTAAAGTTCAATACCTGGCTCAGGTGGCTCCCAAGACACCGTTTCAAATGTGAAACTAGATTCTGTCCATACAAAAACCAGGAAAGCTCCTTTTTGCAAATCTTGTCTCTTGGCCACCTTGGTGAGGGACTGTCCCAAATTGTAGGGATCACCAGCGCCCTGCCTCAAAACCCACCCTGGCATCCTGGGGCCACCAGTGCTGGCTTCTTGTCCAGGCTGCCACAGCTCTGCATGGACCACAGCTCTCTGGCAGGGCTGGCCTCTAAGAGGACTCTGTTTCTGGGCCAGCAGTGACTGCATCCCAGTGTAGAGGGGCTTTCCATTTCCTCCTTCCCAGCTTCGAGTGGCCCTGTGTCACTGCTGGAAGGAACTACAGCTTGTGTAGCTTTTAGACCCAGAGCTCCAGAGAAAAACCCGTAGAGGACGCAGGCAGGCAACAGTGGGAATGCCTCTGGCTCTGGGGCAGTCCTTAACCACCGAGCACAGCTGATAGTTTGGAGACTTGGGAAGAATTGTGAGACTTTGGTCAGTGATTAGGGACCTGGCATTCCTAGAATGTGGGTTCCATTTGCCACCATCTGGTTGAAATTTCTTAGTGTGACAGGAGGTCCTTAAAATTAACCTAATGTCTGTTGGTCATTTCATTAACAATGTTCCTTTTCATAATTAAAAAGAGAGTTAATGCATATGATACAGTGCTTACTCCAAGACTGAACTAATGTGAGGACTGGATTTTCTGTCATCATCCTTATTTTATAGATGAAGAAGCTGAGGCGTTGGGATATTATCTAAAGCTTAAGTGGTAAAGCAAGGATTTGATCCCAGCAAACTGGGCACCAAAACCTATACTCCTGACAATAATAATAAGCCGCCTCTTCACAATATCCTTTCATCTGATATGAGCAAATTGGTTGGCCATAATAAAAACTGACATTTCAATGAAATTGAACATTGAACGAACAATGAATTTTTGAGACTTGGTGTATGTGGTATGCTGCATTATTCAGAAATCTTCATTCTTCCCTAGTATAACATTAAACCACTCTGTTTTTAGTATGTGACATTTCAGTAGCTTCCAGGGCAGACAGTGGAATATATGTCTCTGCTCCATTAGTGTGCCACTTGGCGAGGTGACATGCTTTGGGCAGTGAAGTGTAGGTGGGAGTGGCAGGGCCATGGTTATCCAAGGAGCCTTAAAAGGCATCCGGCATTTTTGCTCGCCGCTCCCTTGTGCTTCCGTCACTGCAGTGACATTTTCCTAGTAAGTGCCATTTCCAGGCTGATGTCGGGTACGTGTAGCAGATCTGAACCCAGCCTTCATCTTGGAACCGAGCCCCAATAATGTGTAACACGAAGGTGGAACTGGAACAGAGGAACCCAGAAGAATCCTCTCTAAGTCATCCAAAACCAGAGTGGACCAGCAGACCCAGAAGCAAAAGAGTGAAAGTTTACTTTTGTAAGACATTGCGTTTTGGCATGGTAATATATGGCAAACACCTTCAGTAAGAGATATATCAAATATACTAAAATATCAGATATTACTCTAACAGCTATAAAAACCCTTAATAGAATTGCTCTATGTTACACACAGATACAACAAAAACAAAAGAAGCTCTGGAATTGTGAATAATGTTGTTGATGTTAAGAGAAATGGAGACTATAAATCTGCTAATGTCGATCAATTTAATGAGAAAGAATTGGAAAGTTTCATGTTTTTCACTTCTGTCAAGTCAGGACTCCGACAGTCACTTCAGACAAGCCTTGTGCTAACAGTTGCTAAAAATCAGCAAGTGTCATGGAAATCATTAGAATAATTTAATGAAAAATCAGCACTGTAGTGCCTATATATCACCTTGACAGTGTTGGGTGATGTACTTGAATATTATTTAGGGAATATAGTTTTAAAGTTTTTGATTCGTATAACAATTTATGATACCATACTGTTTGTTAAATATTCTGAATATTTCTCTTCAATACAAGCGTAAATGTCAAATGGCCTTTTCCTGTGGAGAGTTCACCAGGTTATCAAGAAAATGGGCATTTAAAGATTAAATATAAAAAGGGAAGAAGGAGCAGAGCCACAAAGACATGATATAAAACTAACTCATGGCCCATATCTAAGTTCTGAACTGAACTGTCAGCCTGCAGCCTGTTTTGTCTCCACAGTGTCATCCTTTCGAGGTCAGGATGCCACCTCTGTAATGAGGAGAAATTTGTGGAGAGATTTCTGAAACTTTCCTTCGGGCTCATCTCGGTCAGCCCATTTTCATGTCTTCTGTCTGGTTGTCAGGAGTGGATGGAGTTTCTGTGGAGTCAGAAGCTTATCAAATTGGGAAGTCTTCTTAAGATAAAGTGCATACATTTTTGAGTTTAAAATTAGTTTTAAAAATGAGTATCTATTTAAAACAATAAATTACAGCCACTGGTACAGCTTTGGAACTTCTGGTCCCTTTGCCACTCTACTGTGTATGCTCAATCAGGGCCTGGCAGCTGCACTCGGCCATTCCTGCCTTCCAGGAAACCCAGCAGCTCCAGCAGCTCCTGCCCTTCCCAAGGGCTGTGCAAGAGGGGCGAGCATCAGTTTCATGGAAAATCTCCCTCTGTGGATTGGTGACACTCTTTCTTAAGCATTTGCTTAATTCTCACATACTTTTTAAGTCAAAATTTATTTTTCACCTGGGCTACCTTCATGCTGTAAACTTCCAAGTCGATTAAATGCTTTAAGTACCATAGTCAATGCAATATTATAAAGATACATCTGCTATACCTCCTGTCCTCAAGAAGTTTATTATCTAAGGGAAGCTGCCGTGGTAGTAAGAAATTGTAATATAATTAGTTCTACAGGAAAACTACACTGTGCATCTTAGACTGAGGACACAGAGGAAACAATAGCAATATGTCTTGGGAAACAGGGAAGACTTTGTGGAGGTGATGACCCTTCTCCTGAATTGTGAAGATGGAGAAGTCGTCGGTAGGCAGAGAAGAGAGTGGGAAACATTTGAGGCAGAGCTGGGGCTCAGATATAAAGAAGTAATCAAAAGCCCAGAAACACAACACAGTTTTTAAATACTGATAAAAAGTAGGTCCTGGCATGATCTGAATGCAGTATATGGAGGGGTCATGGATCTCATGCTGGAGAGCTGTGATGTCACCTGAGGTGTCCGCACACTGCACAGGAAGTGTGGCAGTGCTAATGTGTAACAATCAGAAGCTTGACACGATTGTGTTTTATTTTAGAAAAACAATTTCAGCAGTGATAGGGAGGGGGGATTTTTGAAATAAGGTTTATGAAAAAGGAAGTGGGAAAACATTTTAGGGGACTGTTCTGTAGTTAAAGCTTTTATCATAGTTGGGATAGTGCTGCTTGATTTATGACAAAGGCACCTTTAAAGGAAAGGAAATAATTTGCTAGGATATATGGTTCTCCGTAAGGTCTAGTGGCTTTAAAACTATTCTTTGATCCTAAGTGAAGCAAAAGCATCTTTATTTTATCTTTTGACTAATGTTCAAAAGTAGTAGAAAACTACTCACAAACAAAACATGGATGTGAGAAGTTATTCATCGTAGTTCCTTTCCCCAAGAAAATTAAAATTTTGTGAAACTGACCATACCCCACATCCCTGAGGCTGCTTGAAACATGGTCAAATTGAGAGGTCATGTTTCTTTCCATTGCAAACTGAGATGATTCTCGTTTTTTGCATGAAGGAACCAGGAAGGTAACAAGGATGAGATACGAGGGAGGGAGGCAGGAAAAGACCAGTGGGAGGAAGGATCGTGGCTGGGTGGAAGCTAGTAGAAAATCCAAGACAAGTACACGGTGGGGAATTCAGTGGCTGAAAAAAGGGAGATAATAGGTGATTGGAGAGAGATGTGAGAAATGAAGAGCTGAGGAATATAATGTTAGAAGAAAGCTGGAGAAGGCAAAAGTTCCATTATTTAAAAGATGGAAGAAAAACCAGTGAGCCTTTTCATGTTCTGTGATAAATTATCTGGCTGTGAAGAGTTGATCATGCATGGTTTCCCATGACATGCTTTTAAAACATTTATTCAATGCCAATTTATTATCTTTAGGCTTCTTTAAATCATGCCAATCTGCCCAAGGAAGCTAATGCTTAATGTAATGTTTAAGCCCTCTGAGAGTTATTGGACTAGTGTCTAGAACTGATCGAGACAATTCCCACTTCCATTCTCATTGATTCCTGGTTTTACACAAACCTCAGCTCCAATTAATTGCCAATTAAATTTTTGAAAGTTCTTTAACTTACTTATACAATCAAGTAGGTAGCCATAAATGCAATCAAGTACTAGCCATAACAGAGCAATCTTTTCTAGGTAAAGCATTTGGGTAATTAGGGGCCTTAAAGAAAGTTAACATAGAAATACATGTTAACAATGAGTATCTGTATAAGATAGGATTGTGGACAATGCTCTCACTTTATGTGTGTGTGTATGTGTGTGAGTTTTGTTTTATATAAGCAAGTTTAAAAAGAAAATAATATTAAACATACAAAATAAGTTTTAGTTAATTGAATACAAATAAAAATAAAGTTCTTAATTATTCTTATTCAATAATCTTACATATAGAGAAGGATGGAGCTAAATGTTGAAATATTCTTTGTTGGTATTCCCGACATTTGCCTATACAATGTCTACTCTGTTTCTCTCACTCCGATCTCTACAAAATGAATAAAAGAATTTGCTGAGACATTGACTCCAGAGAATGAAATGGAAAATATGTGTTAGCTTGAATAAAATTAGCTAACATATTGAACATAGAAGGTACTAGGGATTTTTCATCTATTATCTTATTTTCACAAAGGCTTATAGGGCAGGTGTTGTTCCTTATTCCCATTAAGTACTAAAGCTTAGAGAGCTTGAGCTTGTTAGATTCTCTAGTCGTCTGTCTCCAGAAGCTAGAGGTCAAGACAGGAGCATTCTACTAATTTGGCTTCAATTATAAACACATTTAAATAGACCTAGCTTCATTTGTTCATTTTTACTTACATCTGACTCCCAAATCTGTCTCCAAATTATTTTGGAACATAAGCTATTTGATCTTTAAAAATATTATTTCAATCAACCTTCTGCTTGAATGTCTCTGATGGTTTCCCATTGACATTAGAATCAAACCCAAGCCCCTCCCCACGGATTAGAAGACAGCACAGCTATTGCATGCCACCCTCCTCTCCACCCTTGCCATGGACTATTCTCTTTCTTGCTGCAGAAGTCTTACTCTGCACACACACCACTCACTCCTGGTCCAGGACCTCTGCAGTTGCTCTTCTCTCTTCCGTCTGTGTTCTGGACCATTAGATGCTCACCCTTTTTGTCTGCTGGTAAGTGATGAACAATGGGCTTTCTGAATATAGCTCTGACATATACACTGGTTGATATGCTGCTTGTGAGATAAAACAACCAAGTCCTAAGTATGTGTTCTTTCATCAACAACATGAGAGGTTTCTTTGCTGAATTGGATAATGGACTTTGAACATTAGATGTATATTTCTCAAGTTTTTGAGTTATTCAGAATGTAATAGCTGTAGATACAGATGTACTTTTAAGTTTAATCACCATGCAGCAGCTAGGGACAGGGCAAACTTTAAGTTTCATCTGCTTTATGAACCCTCTTTCTGTCACTTTCTTAACTCTAGATAATCCACAAAACACAAAAACAGGACTGGATTTGTATGCAGAATTTTCTGATTTCTGTGGGCATATTCTCCCCTGATTAATGTCAAGGTACTGATATGACATCACTGAACACAAAGTTGGAAAGAGATACGCAGAAGCACACCATTTATATAGTATTTCTACTACACAGATGGGACCAAATTAACCTCGAGAGTGTAGGAAATAGAACATATACAGAAGGGATGGCTTCACCCCTGGATCTCCCCTGTAAGGGCCTCCAACAGAGGACCTGTCCCACATGGCAGCCCTGCTCTCCCTTCACACCCATTACAGGCAAATAAACAATTTAAAAGAGAACTTGTTACTTTGAAGTGGGATACAAAAACACAAGATGTAAAGAGAAAGTAGGCTGTGTTGAGAAAAGCACATTTATTGCTGAGAGTTAACATCTGAACAGTACTGCACATCTCAGTTGCTTAACCTGGATGGTGACTTGTGTTTTTCTGGGGGGGTGAGAAGATGGGAGCAAGAAAGCTGTGAGATTAGTGGTAAGAAGATTAAAGGTACCACAAAACAGGGCTCTCTCTGCTTTGTAATTTTTAAAAAGCCAAGCTTTTACATGGTTAAAACCCTAGTTATAAACATGTATTGCTTTATTGCTTACATCTTTCCTTGGGGCGCATTCTGCTCTTCATTTTCCTGACTTGTTCTCTCGTCTGCAGTTTTGAACAGCAATTCACTGCAGAGATCCCTGGGTTAATTAGTGAGGGAAATCGTTCTGGCTTAAGCGAGCTAAGTTTGGATGAGGGCACAGAATTCTGGAAGAAATCGAAACTTACAATTGTGCTTAATTGGCTTTAACCCTTCAACATACTGTGAAGTACATTGGGTAATAATATGGACTGCTGCACGGTGCAGACGCTGAAGTGTAAAATCCTTTAAACGCAAACAGCGCTTGTCACTCCATCAGCTATTCAAATTGTCAGAGATGTATCAGCCAACCCTAACTACCCTCTGCAAGCAATCTGGAGCCAGCCTGCTGTTTAACAACCAGCATTTAACAAGAAATAACATGTAGATGTGGTGTGTGGTTTAAAACATTGTGTTAAGCATCATTAAAACTCAGTCTCCTAAGAGCCTTATTAAAAGAGTCCTTTCCTCACCATAATAAAACATTTCTCTGTGACTGTTTCCATCTAGCTGCTAACAATACAAACAAAATGCCTCTTAATTTAGCATCCCGCTAGAGGGCCATTGTTGCTGTGGAACTGTGAAGGCAGGGAGAGAAAAGCAGCCCTAAACTACCTTTTCCAAATCCCACCTAATCAGTGATACGGAAGCCGTAGGAGCCTTTGATTGTAGGGTTTATTTTTATGGCTCTTTTTCTTTCTTCCCCATCCCTATGCGAGGTTATTATTTGGAGCCACACCTTTGCTCGGGATGGGGAGGAAAGATTGCTGAGGGGTGAGGAATGGGCCCTGCCTCTCGGGCCAGCAATCTGCAGTCATTGGATGGGCTGGGCAGTTCTCAAGACAATACATACATGAAACTTCTGTGAGAATTCACACGCTCTCCATGCCACTGTTTGTTTGAAAACAAAATCTGCTCACCCTCCAATTAGTCTGAAATCCTCTCATCCTGTTATTACAAGAGAAAATACATGTATGATGGTCCATTAGTAGAGATATAATTTGAATTTTCTATGACAGAAACACTGGAGAATCCAACATCGTCTCCGATCTTAATCCTTTGAAACATGTATGTCATTTTTCCCACACAACTCCCCCCACTGCTTCCTTCACACTCACAGGGCTAATGAATTGACAAATCACAGTAATACTTTGGTCGAGGATACTAACAAATTCGATTTAGGAAGATTTCGTTCTGATATTTTTGTCTACTGCATAGCTCTTCTAACCTGCAGTGTTTAAAGTGACTCAAGTGGGAAAATATAGGATTGTAAGTGGCCAGTTGATTGAAATAGACCTTGGTTTTCTTTCGAAATGACTATCTAGAAGGAGAAAATGTTTCCCCTCATTTCTAGTTAAACTTACCTCCAAAACTGAGGCAAGACGCCGAGTGCAAGGCTTTTATTCTCACTCATGCTGTTGATGCAAACGCTGGAGGAAGAAGTATTTGCACCCCAGATTCTCTGAGGTCCCCTGAAAACATGGAATGATTCTCCAAGGTTTAAAAAAGTTCACGGTATTCATCACTCAAATATATTGAGGCTCAAGAATATAGTATTTGGAATTCAGTAAAACATATTAATCACATATTTTAGTGAATAAAAGATGATTTATCTTTAAAATTTATTTTATGAATTGGAAATATGTGATATTCCTCACAAACACTAATGTTGTCTCTCATTAGGGTATGTA
>VMDR010020146.1:0-17778 GCA_007922815.1 Macrotus californicus
CAATCTGATGAGTTTGGACATAAGAACACACCCGTGAAATCATCACCACGTCCATCAGCTCCAAAAATTTTCTTGTGACCATTTGTGGGCTCTTTTTTGAAGGGGGGGAAACAGTAGCAATAATAATGCTCAATTGAAGATCTACTTCTTAAAATATAATTTGAATAGGCTATTTTTAGAGCAGCATTAGATTCACAGCGAAGTTGGCCTGAAGGTATATCTTTATTCATCTTTGGATTTTCAACCTTTCAAGAATTTTGTTTACTTTTATTTTTCAATTACAGTTTACATTCAACATTATTTTGTATTAGTTTCAGGTGGATAGCATAGTGATCAGACAACCATACACCTCACAAAGTGTCCGCTATATTTCAAGTACCCACCTGGCACCGTCATAGTTATTATAATACTACTGACTTTTTTAATTGAGTCCCTTTTTACTAGAATATAGGTGGATTTTAAAAATCCAGTCTGAGAGATTCTTTCATTCACAAGACAAATGCCTGTATGTGCCAGACTTGATGGAGAGGGTTTAGGTAGGAGCAGGAAAGACAAGGGCCCTCTACTACCAGGGCTGGTTAACCTGTCCACATCATTATGATTACTGCTCATATTTGTTTCTGATTGTTTTGTATTTTCTCCTTACTCCACCCTCACTTTGTTTCTGGTCTTTCTCCTTTCCTGCATTCTGTTATATTAACCTATTTTATTTTGTTACTTTTTTTTCATTGAATGTTTTGGAAAACACAGTTACATATTTCTATTATATTAATAATTGCCTTTAAATTTTTACATGTTCTTAAATATATTTTTCTAATACAGTTCAATGTAGTCATGATTTCTGTCTTCTTCCTGACCAAGACAAGAAACAGCATGATTTTAATTCCCTCAGTATTTCCCCCTCACGTTGACTATGTGATAGTCCAGTGGAACTTTAGGCCCACCTGTTACTAAACCCATACTTTTGGTATTTGTGCTTTTAAAATCAATTAATATCTTAATTCACCGATGTGTTTTACCAATTTTCTCATTTTCCATTGAAGCCATTACTACTAGCTAGAGTAAATACACTTTAGAAGTTTTTTTCAGTAAGGGTCTATATGACAAATTCCAATATCTTTGTAACCTGAAAATATTTTAACCCTAATTCCTGATGAATAGTGTGGAATATAACTATTTATGTATTATGGGGTGGGGGGGGTTACAAGAATTTTTTAATTTTCTGGCATCCAATATTATTGATGATAAATCTTTTTTTTAAAGATTTTATTTATTTATTTTTAG
Organism: Macrotus californicus; assembly: GCA_007922815.1. NCBI lineage: Eukaryota > Metazoa > Chordata > Mammalia > Chiroptera > Phyllostomidae > Macrotus > Macrotus californicus. Next base: position 1,285 of record VMDR010020146.1, read on the forward strand.
AGAGAGGGGAAGGGAAGGAGAAAGAGGAGGAGAGAAACATCAATGTGTGGTTGCCTCTCACGTGCCCCCCACCGGGGACCTGGCCCGCAACCCAGGCATGTGCCCTGACTGGGAATCAAACCGGCAACCCTTTGGTTCACAGGCCCGCGCTCAATCCACTGAGATACACCAGCCAGGGCGATGATAAATCTTATATTATTTTTTTCAACTACAGTTCACATTCAGTATTATTCTCTAGTAGTTTTAAACATACAACATAGCAGTTACACAATCATGTACTTTATAAAGTGGTTCCCTCGATATTTCAAGTACCCGCTTGTCCAGATACATAGTTATTACAACATTATTGACTATATTCCCTGTGCTGTAGTTCACATCCCTGTGACTATTCTGTAACTACCAGTTTGTACTTCTTAATCTCTTCACTCACCCCTCAACCTCCCTCCCATCAATCTGTCCTCTGTATCTATGAGGCTATTTCTGTATAATTTGTTTTGTTCTTTAGATCCTCGATATAATGAAATTGTATGGTATTTGTCTTTCTCTCTCTGACTTATTTTACTTAGCATAAATCTGATATTATTTTAATGTTTATTTTTTGAGTCGATATTATATCTCCGGTAGATGTTAGGGTGTTCCCATTATATGTAATGTTCCAAAGCTTTAAACATAATGTCTAGATAGATTTTATTTTGTGTCATTTAGTATTTTATGAGATTGTTTTAAACTCAAGGATTCATATCTATCTTTCCTTCTGGAAAATTCTCATTCCTGTACTGCTTATTGAAAATTCTTTTACATGTATTTCATTAAATGTATACTAAATCATTTGGATCTATTTCATCTCCTAGATTTTCTTTGACATTTCTCTTCTTTATATTTTTCATGTTATACTCTGAGAGGCTTCTTCAGGTTAATCTTTGAGTTTAGTAATTTGTTCTTCAGCTTCTTCTACAGTTGCCATTTCTACTTTGTTCTTGAATGATAAAATAAATATTTATTTTACAGTCCTTTCTTTGTTTCTGTAGTATCTCTAGCTCTTCAAGGATCAGTTACCTCAGTTATTCTATTTATTGTCTATCTTTCATGGTTTTGCTCTTCTTCAGACACACGATTCTTTTCTGTGAGCTTGTCTTTCACAGGTTTTTCCTAAGTGCATCCTGAGTTGTGACTGTCCTGCAGTGACCTCATCCCTGACCCCACATCAGGGACAGCCCTGAGAAGGCCCAGACCTGGTACACAAAGGACTGTATCATTTCCAAACCCTGTTCCTCTGTGACAGAGGAACTCCAGGACTACTCAGGGCCGGTGGTCCCTCTCAGCCCGCAGCCATGGGCAGATGGGACAGTGTTGGTCCTGCTTCTGAACATTGGCAGGCTCAGGTCCCACAATCACAGTCCCTTGGAAGCTTATTACTTTAGGACCTTCTACTACTGTGGGTCTCTACCTACTCCCCTCTCCCCTCATTTTTAGGCAAATTTCTAGGCTTCTGACTTACAAGGATTTCCCTTTCTTTCTTGTTCCCAATCATGAAAATTCATTTAATAATACCAATTTTAATATATTGATATCATTTCTTCATGTCCAGAATATAAGGGAGATTTTCTGCCTATTCAGTTTTTTGATGTTCAATTTGCCATCTTCAAGCAGATAAAGTAGTCGGTCAAAGCACAAATGTGACTGCTCTTTTCAACATATGTCCCATCACAGCTCCCAGATGCTTTCTGGATAAATCAAAAGGCTCATTATGACTTTAAAGATTTTGTGATTCAACTTCTGCCAACCTCTTCAGATTCATCCCTCACTGATTCCTAACTAAAGCTCTCAGACATGGCTATGAAATTCACCCTCAGACTTTTCTACAAGCTGTTCTCTCTATGTAGAACACTTTTCCACACCCACTTTGTCTTCATACGTTAGGTCTCCACTAACCTAGCGGTCAGTTTCCCCAGGAAGTTCACAGTAACTAGGAATCAAACCAGATGTCTACCCTGAGAGTAGCCTAAGCTCCTTCTGCAGTTACTGTGTGACAACACTTAGCACTGCGTACATAAGACCTGGGCTGCACAACTGTTACCGCTTTTGGACTGTGCTCCTTGAGAGCTGGGATATGCATGCCTCACTGCCTAGCACACAGTAGGAACTCCGTGTGTGTTACTCAACGCAGCATGTGTGCCAAGAAATGTAAGGAGAGAGGAGGTTAGGAAGAACATCAGAAAGGGAAAAAGACCTGGAGATTCAAGAAAGTCTTAGACTATATCCTTTATTAATGAAAATTTGACTTTATTTAAAGATTTTGAGGTCCATCTGCCATCAACCTGCCCCATCTTTTTGCTCTTGTGCACCCCCACTTCTCAAAGAATGCATTTCTTTTTCACTGCTCATTTCAACTGTATTCGTTTGCTAGAGTTGCCATAACAAAATCCACAGTATGAGTTAAAAAAAAAACAGGAAAAAAATATTGTCACATAGTGCTGCAGGCTAGGCGTCCAAGATCAAGGTGTCAGCTGGGCTAGTTAGTTCTCAGAGCTGTGAGAGAGAAGCTGCCCATGCCTCTCTCCAAGCTTCTGATCATCTCAGATGTTCACTGGCTTATAGGTGTCATCTCCTTGTGCCTTCATATAATCTTTTCTCTGTATATATCTGGGCATTAATTTTCTAAGGATATTAGTTATATCAGATTAGAGGCCCACTCTATTCCAATAAGAACTCACCTGAATTAATTATATCTGCAATGACTTTATTTCCAATAAGGTCACATTCTCAGACACTAAGGATTGAGATTTCAGCATATAAATCCAGGGGGCCACAATTCAACCCTAACACCAATCAAGATTTTATAGCTGATGTCACTGCGGCATTAGTTTTAGACTCACCTCTACCGAAAAAGTTGAAATGCCTCATGCTAAAAGATATCTAAAAAGAAAAAGTTGAAACGCTTTTGTTATTGCAGTTGCCTTCAACAGAAATTATTTTGATAACACATGAAAGAGTGACTTCAACATACTTGCTTCCTGCAAACAAGTTGTCTTTAAGAATAATAATGAGGACCTAAAATCCTGATAATACATTCTATTATCAATCCGAGGAGGAAACCTTGATAAAGTGGGTATCACTCATTTACATGCTAAAGTAACAACTTCTTTTAAGGATGGTTTTTCTCACAAATAACAGCCATTTAAGCATTTATGTCAGTAGCTACTTGTTCTCTAGAAGTAGGTTTTGTCAAATAAGCAGGAAAAATTACTTTTTAACTATTGCATTTTAGAATTTATTTGCAGCCCTCTATTTTGAAGGCAGTAATATACTGTTACTGACCCTGGTGCTATGCTATATTCTCAGCTATTGTTATTCCACAGCATCGCCAACCGAAATGAACATTTCACTTGACTATTAGTGATTGTCAACAACAATACAGTCATAAATTTCCCTAAGGCAGGTGGATTTTAGTGTAACTGCTAACGGAGCAAAGTACTTATGCTGGCAGACCAAAAAAGAATTGTCATTCAAGAGTCAAAGGTAATAAACCTGGGAGAGATGGGTTGGATTTTAAAATAATCTAAGATTCTAAATCAAGATCCTAGTGAATTCAGTCTTACATCAGCCTTCCTTTACCTCTTGGTCTGCTCTGAAGTTGACTTAAGCTACCCAATATGTGACTTTTGAGTATTTTCATAAGCCCATAGCAGATTTCCTCTATCAGCTCCTAGCAAGGCCTTAACTTCCTTGTTAAAAGTCAGATCTCAGGAAATCATCAAAAAAATTATTCACATTGAAATATAATAAAGTGCTGATAACTTAAAGATATTTTTAAAGAGATTCCAGCCTAGGTAAAAGAATTGAAGAAATCCTTTTCGGAATTTTAAGTCAAGAAGGAAGTACTTTGGAGGCCTGGATTTCCCTTGAACCCTGAAAGTCATCACCTTTTCCTACATGTGAGGTTAAAATTCACCTGTTTTGAAGAGGATTCACTCCACTTGCTTCACATATATGACATGTACAAGGATTATTTGGGGTTAGGAAGAAAAAAAAAGAGCATTGGGCTCATCTCTCCTGAAAGAGAATAAATTATAGTCTACAAGAGATGTAATCACATGAAAGAAAAACAGTGAGAAATTCTGCCACGCTACTCCCACACACACAAAAAAAGTGTTACAAAAAGGAAAGAGGAGAGTAGAACTCAAATAACTCACCACTCAGCAACCACATGAGCTACAACCTGGATAGGGGTCGCGCAAGTTGATTTACCCAAGTCGATTGACTTTAAAAATGTTGAAGGAACCACTAGACATTATTCATGATTAGGATGCTCCACTACTTGAAAATTAGTTTTGGGATGAATACACACACACACACACACACACACACACACACACACACACAAACAGTATTACACTTGAATCTGCCTCTGGATCAAAGAGCCAATTTTGAAGAAAGAGAGGCTTAAGGAACATAATAAATGATATTATGGAGATCAATTCAGCAACACCTAGACTAGGAAACTATAAAACAAATGATCTAGTTTTTCTGACAAATAAGTTGAAGGAAAAAAATAAGAGCTTAATATCCAAAACTTATTAAAAAATTATATAATTCAACACCAAAAAAAAAATCCAATTAAAAATTGGGCAAAACACCTCAATAGGCACTTCTCCAAAGAGAACATAGAGATGGCCAGCAGATATGTGAAAAGATGCTCCATGTCACTAATCATCAGAGAAATGCAAATTAAAAACACCAGGAAGAATGTGAGGCTGCAGGTTCTGTCCTAGTCAGGGCGCATGCGAGAAACAACCAATTGATGTTTCTCTCTCTCATTCCTCTCTCCCATCGATGTTTCTTTCCCTCTCTCCTCCTTCCCTTTCTCTTTCTCTAAAAAAATAAATAAATAAAATCTTTACAAAGTAGCCACAGAGAGGCAGCTTTCTGATCTTTCATTCTGAAATCAAGTGGCAGGACTTTCCCGCAAGACCTTCCTTAGAGCTGTCTGAGGCCTGTGGATGGGAGTAACCAAGTTCACAAGGAGCCTAGGAATTTCCCTCTTGACTCTGGGGGGCTTTTGAAGCTAACAGTCAAGGGCTGTCACCTTGTCTGCTTCTTCCTTGGTCTTCTGAGCACATAGTGAATGGACCACATTAGGGAAGATGAAGCACAAAAGTCTAAGCAGTGTATGAGGACAGAAGGGCTGGAGCCATATTCTGTACCTCCGCACTTGCAGTGCCTACCTCCGCACTTGCAGTGCCTACCTCTTATTTCCTTTGAACCCTTTAATTTTTTTCTTTTTCCTTTTTTTCTTTGAGGAACACATTCTTCCATTGAAAGTTTATGAAGGTCTTGCTCACAGTGATATCAGGCAATAGCCATGTTTTCAATAGTGCTTATTCGTGTTTCCAAGAGATAGATATTTTAATCTACCTGAATTTTAATGTTTTTCTTTTTCACTTTTTTTATGGTTGTGTTTACAACTGAGTCACTTTAAATAAAAGAACCTGGTGCATTTAAACTCAATTTTCATTTCTCCAAATTCATTTATAAACTCTATTTCTATTTCTCTAAATCCATTTGTTGGTGAGCACACCTATCTGATATCGGTGCAACTGCACAAACATCCTATTTTGTGTTGCGCATTATTCATGTAAATAATCTCTCGTGCGCTTTTCACTGCACCAGAGGAAGCTGCAGGGCTTTTATCTCTAATGGCTTTGTAGGGCTCCACCTTCTTATTAAAATGTTCATGGCTATTTGTTTAGTTACTACTTTCTTCATGAACACTTGGATGGTTCTCAGTTATATTGCCTTTTGAACTCAAAACATGTCTGTACAAATTACTTTTTTGGTTATTTCTCTGGGTTTATTTCCTTGAGGCATATGTCCAAGGTTAAAGGTTATGAATAGCTTTACAGGTCAAGTGAGAAGCACTTTCAGTGAAACAGCTGTGGTTCCGTCATATGATTTCCTCTCTCCAGGGTGAGTTTCATTAGCACTGATGAAAGAATAAGGAAGAATTTCTCTGCTGGGAACCACCCAACTGTGGTCTCCCACCCATGGCCACTGCTGAAAACCCACTGACATTTTACTCAAATTCCCTCAGACCTAGGCCCTGCAGAAATTTCTCACAGGTGAGTCTGACCCATTTACTCAGAAACAAAGTACTTCCCTGGGGGCAGCTGCCCTTTTTGCTAATCTCAACATGTGGCCCACAGGTCCCAGGCCCATCCTCACAGGCACCAGGTTGCACTCTCTGGAACATACCTTCCTTACCCAGTTTATCCATGAACAGTTTGCCCTAGGTCCTGGCATCTTTGGAATCTATGCAGTCCATTTTGTGAAGACAGCCAGTCCTGCCCACCCTTCATATAACACCTAAGTCAAAACGCCATGGATACTACTTCCACCAACCAATAAACACCTTTGGAGGGTTTACCGTTGCCTGTGGCCCCTAGTCTATTCTCAACACAGTAGTCAGAGGGATCCATGTGAATGTAGGTCAGACCTGTCTCTCTTCTGCTCAGAACCCTCCCTCTCCCCTCCCCAAAGTCTTCTCAAACCAAAGGTCTTTCAGCGGCTACAAGGCCCTGTGGCTTCTGGCTCTCTCTTCTGATTCTGACCCCTACTCTTACCTCCCACAGACTCTGCTCTAGACATACTGCTCTGCTTGCTGTTCCCCAACATGTTAAACACTCTCCCACCGCAGGCTGTCTGTCCCGGCTGCTCCTTCTACCTAGAACATACTCCATCCAGAAATCAACCTTCCTTTAGGTATTTGGCCAAATGCCGCACTTCAGTGAGCCTTCCTTGAACTCTGTTCAAAACTGCAACCACCCCCTCTTGTCAGTCACTATTTCCCTTTCCTGTGTTGTTTTCTCCATAGCAGACAGATAGGTGTACACCTATTACATACACACCTGGGCTTTGTCATAGGTGCCACCACTACACTCTAAGTGCCACGACGGGATTTTTGTCTGATTTGTTCACTGCCATTTATCTTCAGTGACTCCCAGGATGACCAACTGGCACAAGGCAGGCACCAAATATGTGTTTTTCTGATGAATTACCTTGCACAACACTAGGCACTAGAAGAATACAAAATTTTACAGGAATAGCCCCTGTCCCCCAGGGACTCTCGGTTTAGTTGGGGAGTTTGACAATTGCTAATACCTCATAAAGTCAGATTTCCAAGGCTAATGCCCTAGAAACTGCTTAGTTTCTCTTAGACCCTGTTACTGCACCTGAGTAAAGATGCCCAGAAAGAGAGTAATTTATGGGCTGTGGCTTTGGGGCCAAACCACCTAGTTTCATGCAAGTGCTGCTGGCTTGGACAAATATCTTAGCTTTTTTGTTACTCAATTGTGCTTTTTCTATGAACATTGATATTTAATTAAAATACTAGAGGATAATAATTGTTGATCTTGTTATATGTAACCCTTGAATAAGAGAGGCCCATAGTACACAGTACCTAACTCATCTTTTATGGAGGATTTCTCTTGATCCAAAACTAGACCTAGCACATTCATTAGGATTACTATGATTTAAAAAAACAAATTAAAAAAAAAAAAAACAGAAAACAGCAAGAGTTGGAGATGATATGGAGAAATTGGAATCCCTGTGTACTGTTGGTAGAAATGTCAAATTAAAAGTGGAATTATCACATGATCCAGCAATTTTGGTTCTGGGTATACACCCACAAGAATTGAAAGTAAGATCTCAAACAGATATTTGCATTCCTGTGTTCATGGCAGCATTGTTCACAATAGCCAAAAGATGGAAGCAACTCAAGTGTCCGATGACAGAGGAATGAGTAACGAAGTGTGATCTGCATATACGAAGGAATATCTCTCAGCCCTATGAAAGTCTGATGTACACTGCAACAAGAATGAACCTTGAGGAGTTTATGCTAAGGGAAGTACACCAGTCACGGAAAGACAAATACTCTACGGTTCCACCTGTATGAAGTGCCTAGATGCAGTCAAACGCACAGAAACTGGAAGTACAGAGGTGGTGGTCAGGGCAGGGGGGGTGGAAGTGGGGGCTGTTTAATACGTATAGAGTTTCAGCGTTGCGAAATGTGGAAGTTCTGTAAAGTGGTCACACAGCGTTGTGACTGTCCTTGCCACTGCTGAGCTCCATGCTTAAAAATGGTTAGATGTTAAATCTCATCTTGCCCATTTTTTTTACTACAATTAAAATTCTTCCATTAAAAAAAAACACTTAGAAAATAAGAAAATTCTCTTTGTTGGATATTTGAATACATGGGCACCAACTCCTTATGGAAGCACATTGGTCTCAAAATATAGAAAACAATTTTTTCAAAGAAGGAAAAATCAGCAGGTGTTAAAGTTCCTCCATGGTCTCTTCCTCGATTTCCTGATATGACTGTCTGCGATAGAGTAGGTAGTCTCTGACTGAGGAGTCAAGTGGAGGTCACTTTCCATACCTAGTCTAGTATTCACCATCTAGTGACATGACATATCCACAAAGACGTATTGGTTTACAAGGGAGGGTGCACCTCACCAGGGAAGAAATGGCCCAACAGAGACAGGAACCATCGATCTATAGCTTGAGGCTTAACTAATGACTAACCAGTAATTAAGATTTCTTCTCATTGCAGGAAGAAGACCCAGAATGAGGAAGGCAGTGGAGCATGGGAGTAGTGGACCTTTCAGCACTGGCCTCGGTGAAGACTGTGGTGCACAGGAAAGGTCAGTAGTACAAGAGAATATACTCTTCATTATCTTTGAGAAATGTATGTAATCTCTCTAAGCGAACTGAAATGTCCTATCATTTTGACTAGTACACGAGACATACAATAATTGTTAATTGCCAGTATTATGCTGGAAATCATGAAATATCTTGTGAGCCAATGCACAGAACTTGAATTATATCCCATAAAAATGCAAAAACAATAAAGGGGCTTTTTTTAATCTTTAAAAATTTTTAAGAGTGATATAATTACATGTGTATTTTAAGGGAGAAAAAAAAAAACTCCAGTGACATTTTGGCAGTAGACAAGGTCAGGGGTCAATAAAGGAAGGGAGACCAGCTTGGAGGCTAATAATACAAGGACAACAAGGCTCCTTGCTGACAAACAAGAGCGGTGCAAACCAAGGTATGAGTAGTTACACCATAGCTGGCCTAAATTCCAAACGGACCCTGTTGTTAGCAGGAATGGAAATATCAAGTGAGCAAAGGAAAGGCTTCTTTTGTTTACTCTCTGTGTCTCCCGAGAGGAAATGAGATAAGCAGTAAAAATGATAAACCAAGCCTTTCTGCCCTGAGCTCCATGAAGGAGCAGCCAAGTTTCCATACGCTGTGTGGAGAGCTGGAAAGAAGCTGACTGACTGCAAGGCCTTTTGCGGTTCAACTCCCCAGAGCCTGAAACATAAAGGCACTGGACAAGAGTAGTGGGGAGATTCCATCACCGATGTAGGACCTTCCCCTTGCATTGCTCTCCCACAGCTAAACGTAGAAGCTGATTCTGGTTAAGCTGTGATTGATCACAGGTGCAACAGATTCTTAAGTGGACCTGGGTGTTTGAAAACACTTTTCTATAATCTTGTTTAGATAAAAAACAAGGACTTTCAAAATATTTTTACTAGCAGTGCTCTTTATTTAAGTGAAATCGTGCACAGACACACAGTATATAAAGGACACAAAAGGCTGAACTGTTTTGACTAAATTTGGCTGTGACGTGTTTGAGGCTGGTATGCGGAGGTGGGAGGGAAAGAAATTTCCTTTTGACAGGCTTCTCCATTCTCCTACAAAGCAGTATGAAAACCAGTTATGCAAGGATAAATAAAACTTCTACCCTTGCACAGGAGGGAGTTTTTTTTCAAGTTGGAGTGTGAATGATGCCAAGTGGGAGTACACATGTATAATGAACCTCTAACACACCAACTATATATCCCCACTCACCCCACCACCACGTATTCTTTGCTTGCTAGCCTTTACCCACGGGGCAGATAACATTTCATTGCTAGAGTCAAAGCCAAAACAATCACAGCCAGAGAACAAAGTTACATATTGTTACATATATTTTAAGCCTCAAAGTATACTTTTGTAAATCCATGCCATATAAAATAGTTTTGTAAGGTGTGGCTTTCCAAATATCAAAAACTGAGTTATCAGCATAAAAAAAATCAATCTACAAGAATTCTTGCCTAGTCACTTGGAGAGAATAAAAATTGGTTCATAATCTTTCTGGATTCAGAGAAGCCTGCTTGGCCTCCTCTAAACCCTTGGGAGTGGGGAAAAGAATGATCAAAGGTGGGTTCTACCTGGGGAATTCTGAAAGCCGGGCCTCACCTCCCCTGCACAGATCAAGGAGACAACAAACCTAGTGTAGATTTCGATACATTTATCCTTGTCAGTTTCTGGAAACAATAAAGTTAAAAAAAAAAGGAGGCAGAGAGGAACTGCAAGACTCTGGGTCCCAAAGGGCCCTAGAGAAGTATCCAAAAGCCTACTGTGCCTCTAAGAGGCTTGTGGGAAGTGGCCGAACAAGAGCCCTATGATTGGAACAAGAATTTCAGTTATATTTCCTGAACTGCGAATCATGCAAGTCGGAACCTTAAATGACTAACTATAATCACTAATATAACTGAATTTACCTGATGTTTTCTGCAGGTGGAGGCAAGGGCTTGAGGTAAGAAGATAATAGAGCACATTTTGTACAACTAAATTACAACTTGTGGAAATTCATACCAAACCACTAGTGAAGAATATTTATTATTAAAAACCCCAATCCATGTTAGCAACTGGTTTTATTAAAGCACATTCAGCTAGATGCTACATTTTGAAAACAGAGACATACAGTGGTTTCTCCATAAGGACAATAACAGAGCCACAATTTCATTACCAAAACCCCTTGGCAGATGAGTTTCTGAACTCAGAATGTTTCAGATTTTAGACAGGTAATACTTCATATTATATAATAGCCCCAGAAGGGTCTAGGATAACACATCACAATCAAAGAGAATATGAATATTTGCCCTACATGAGACAAAAACTAGAGGAAAATAAAAATAATCAGTGCAGTTCAAATTTTGTATGCAGATTTTTTTCAGATCAGTCTAGGTTTTGTTGCCAAATGAGTTTTTTAAAAGCTTTCCATTTTCTCAGCTTCTTAGATTTTAGAATTGAAGATAAGGGACTGTGAGTCTGTAGAAAGTTTCACATGGCTCAGAGAAGGTATTAAAACACAGTGAACCACAATGACATATCACCTCATGCCTGTCAACATGGCCATCATCACTAAATCAACAAACAACAAGGGTTGGCAAGGATGTGGAGAAAAGGGAACCCTCGTGCACTGTTGATGGGAATGCAGGCTGGTGCAGCCACTATGGAAAGCAGTATGGGGATACCTCAAAAAACTAAAACTGAAACTGCCTTATGATCCAGCACTTCCACTTCTGGGAATATACTCCCCCCCAAACATGAAAGAACATAAGCACCCCTATGTTCACTGCAGCATTATTTAAAATAGCCAAGTGCTCACAAGCAGATGAGTGGATAAAAAGCTGTGGTACATTTACACAGTGGAATACTGGTCAGCCGTAAAAAAAGAAAAGAAAATCTTACTCCTGCAATACCATGGATGGACCTGGAGAGTATTGTGCTAAGTGAAAAAAGCCAGTCAGAGAACAAGTAGCACATGATTTCACTCAGATGTGGAAACTAATGAACAAAATAAACTAACAAACAAAATAGAAACAGACTCATAGATACAGAGAACAGACAGCTGTCAGAGGGGAAGAGGCTTGGTGGACCAGGTGAAAAAGGTGAAGGGATTAAGCAAAAAGAAAAACAAAACAACTCATAGTCACAGACAACAGTATGGTGATGACTAGAGGGAAACAGGGGTATGGGGAGGTAGAAGATGGGGAAGGGGAGTAAATGGTGATGGAAGGAGACGTGACTTGGGGTAGTGAGCACACAATACAATGTACAGATGATGCATTAGAGAATTGTGCACCTGAAACCTATATCATTTTATTAACCAATGTCACCTCAATGAATTCAATAAAAAATCATAGTGAAATTTGAGTTGCCCCTTAAAGACTCTGTAGGACTTGAAAAAGAGTAAAGACAGGCATTTAGACAGAAGTGATTATATGACTAAAAGATGTAGAGGAAGATAGGCATGTCTAGGAAATCCAAATAAATCCTTTTGGAAAGGTGGTGGTAAGACCTAAGATTGAAAGGTAGGTTGGGATAAGACTTTGGAAGGTCAGGCAAAAATCTGAGACTTTTTGTAGAAGGCACTCAGATGGCACAGTGACTTTTAATCAAGAAAGAGCTGTAATTACTGATGCACATGATCGAGTGCCAAGAGCAGGCAGGCAGCAAGGGAAGGAACAAGACCCTCCCACCAGCCATGTCCTACAGACTACCATCCGCTGAGATTCTGCCAGGCAGGGAGAGTACAGTGTCTAAGGGGTTGGTCTTCTTCAGCCTCAGTTCAGAGTACACTGAGGACCAGGGCTTTGAGATGAAATAATGGGATGTCTCAACTGGCAGTTAATTGGAGCCAGGTGTCCTCCACAACACAGAAAACCACTGGAGGGGGAGGAAGGAATTCATAGGCAATTTGTTTCAGTACAGCTTTAGGAGTACCTGGCACTTGGTACTTGTTTTTAACTGGTGTGTTAGTTAGGAGAGGCTAGGTTATGCGGGGTAACAAGTTAACTCTCAAATCTCAAAAACTTGATTTCTTATTCCATGTCCAGCCTGGTCTATGGACTGTTCTCCTACACACAGTGCCCCAGAAACTCAGGCTGAAAACTTGTGCTTGCACCAGCTGGAATGTGCGGACTACCAGTTTGCCTCAGCCCAGAAGACACATTTGTCTCTTCCACTTTCCCTCAATTGGCCAGAACCAGTCATATGGCAAAGGAGGCTAGGAAATACAGGAAATAAAGAAAAACACATAGCGTATTTGAGGAGCACTAGTTCTCCCTAAGTCACAACTGAACAGACTTTATCATAAGTTTAATGTTTTTTAAGTTTTTCAGGATAACTTGGAATGTTGAAGAAAATACAAGTTCACTTAGCATTAGTTGTACATATATTCTTGCTTTGTTTATAAGTCCATACATTGTGAATTATACTGAAATTCTTTCTATGTCAAAATTCAAGATATAAATTAGACAATACTGGAATAATTTCAACAAATTTCAAATAAAATTTGAAATTACCTTGTGAATTATGTATTCGTTTGAGGTATCCCTTGCGCTAAGACCTACTATAAAGGCAACTATTTTATTGGGTTGTCCAAAAAGTCTGTTCGCTTTTTTCTGTACGATGGCTCTGTAGCATTTAGTTGTCTTTAACTTCATTTGAAACAATGTTGTTAGATTGTATTGTGTTGGCCATCATATTAGTGTGCATTTTAAAAAAACTTACCAAGCCCTGGCTGGTGTGGCTTAGTGGATTGCATGTGGGCCTGCAAACCAAAGGGTTGCAGTTCGGTTCCCAGTCAGGGCACACGCCTGGGTTGCAGGCCAGGTCCCCAGTGGGGGGCACACGAGAGGCAACCACACATTGGTGTTTCTCTCCCTCTCTCTCCTTCCCTTCCCGTCTCTCTATAAATAAATAAATAAATAAACTCTTAAAAAAAAACTACCTTAAAAAATACTTATCAAAATTAGTGAATTTTTGTGTAGCCATTTTAATATTAAGATGGAAGAAAATACACATTTTCAGTGTATCATGCTTTATTATTTCAAGAAACATAAAAACACAACTGAAACACACAAAAAAGATTTGTGCAGTGTATGGAGAAGGTGCTGTGACTGATCGAGCATGTCAAAGTGATTTGTGAAGTTTCATGCTGGAGATTTCTTGCTGGACAATGCTCCATGGTTGTGTAGACCAGTTGAATTTGATAGCAATCAAATCAAGTCATTAATTAAGAACAATCAACATTATACCACGTGGGAGATAGCCAACATACTCAAGATATCCAAATCAATAGCTATTGGTGAAGATGAAAAATGTGTCTTTTATTTTATGGACTTTTGGCCAACCCAATATTTACCAAGAAATAATATTTATCTATAACCTTTCCCAACCAAAAAAATGTTCAATGATTATAAAGTGGACATCTAATTTTTTCCTTTACTGTTCCAGATAGGAAGCAGATTCAATCCGGGCAGGGGTGGGGACGGTCACTATGGTAACAACCAGTCAGAGTCATCACTTGGAAAGATTAATGAGATGACAATGTGCTTAGTGGGCTGAAGATTGTAGGAAAAGGACGCCACTAAGCAGTTAACACCAAAATTCAGCTGTGCATTCATGAGAGTGAGGTCTTTCACTTCATAGACAGGAAACTGTAATTGCCAAGGACAATCTGGCCCATAATTTTTAAACTTTATTAGGACAGACATTACCATCTACAGATGATGTTTCCCTTCCAGTCCATTGGTGCCTTCCCTAAAGTCAGAGGAGAGAGAGCTGCAGCGGGGCTGACTCGGCCACAACCACACACCCTGACTCACACTATTGGTAAACAGAGCAGAAGTAATGTCACAAGGCTTGGGGCTTGCTGAGCAGGAAGCCTGAAATAGCAAACCCCAGAGCTTAATTTAGAACCCTTATAATTGTCACGCTTATGAAACAGCACATAGCTGCCATTACAAAAAAGAAAGAAAGACATATAGTGGCATTTTCAAAAAATATACACTTGTAGTCTTCTAAATGATAGAGCACTTAAAGATAAAAACTTTAACTGTGGAAAAGGTATATTGTTAATAACAAAGCCTGATGACACTGATTTTTGGCAGAAGCACCTTCAATTGAAATAGTTTTTCTTAAAAACAAAGGTTTGAAGCATTCAAGATTTTGCTTATCCTCCCTGTGGTCTGAAATAGTCATTGATTGTTTTGGAAGCTTGTTTGTTTATGTTTATTTAGTTTAACTTGGTTCTGTTTAAATTGGTAGAAAGAACTTCTATGAAGGCAACCGATTCTTGATTATTTTTCTCTTCTATGAGACTCCCCCATTAAAGGCTTACATTCCCCTGGCCAGGTGGCTCAGTCGGTTTGAGTGTCATCCCATATACCACAAGGTTGTGGGTTCAGTTCCCCGTTAGGGCACAAACCTAGTTTGCAGGTTCGATCCCCACTCAGGGCTCATAAGCGAGGCAACCAGAGTCAATTGATGTTTCTCTCTACATCAGTATTTCTCCTCCACCCCTCTCTCTCAAAAAAAAAAAAAAGCAATCAATATATCCTCACGTGAGGATTTTTTTTGAAAAGCCTACATTCAACCCAATAACAATATTAAAGGTAGAAAAATAAGTGAATAGTAAACTCAACATAATAAAACTCTAACTCCATTTGTTCTTTCAACAGTTTTCCAGGCCCCTGATGTCTATAGAAGAATAAAAGCGAGCTGCCGGTTCCTTCTGCCCTTCCTTCATCCAATCTCTTTCCCAGCATTCAAACTCATTTCTTCGAAAATGGTAACTTCCCATAAAAAAACAGGCAAGTTTAAAGAAAATGTTTTTTGGACTTACTGGTAATTCACCTGTCCCCCTCCACATGGTTTTTGTTTGTTTGTTTGTTTTTTGTTGGTTTTTAGAGAATGGGAAGGGAAAGAATCTCAAAAATATTTCAGGAAATGCAGAGACTGGGAAGTTGTGCCAAACAACTTAATAAAAGTAAGTTACATTAAACAAAATAAACAAATGAGCAAAATAGAACCAGAGGCATGGAACAGGCTGACGGCAGCCAGAGGGAAGAGAATAGGGGAATAATGGAAAGAGGGGGAAGGGACTAGTCAAAGAATACAGACAAGGAAAAGGGTGGGGGATTGACTGTGAGAGCAGAGGGAAATTGGGACAACTGTAATAGAATAACAGAAAAAAAATTTCTAAAAGAAAGCAAACTACGGTCTTCATTTCCAAAAGAAGAATGAAGGTAGAGGCCACAAAGTCTAGGTAAATAATGAAAATATTGTCAAAGACATTAATAAACAAACGGTTTGTAAACTTATAATAGTTAAGTGGTGGCTCACTAGAAACACCTCATATGCATTCAGAACAAGTTATCTGAGACTGGGTTCATTTCTATTCTTGAAATTCAACTAGTGAAAGACCAAGAGGATTTCATCACTATTGTGTATCTAGATTTAAATTCAAAGACCTGCTCTCTATGTGGGCTGCATGCAATGGAGACCTAGATACCATGGACATCAAATATGCACAACTTAAAATTATGTGATGTTGACCAAGTTAGCTCCCCCCAAATCCCAGCAAGACGAAATAATAACTACATTTTAGAACATATTGATACCAGAAATAAAGTTTTGTTTTAGTATTTCTGTCATAAAAGTTGAGGCACCTTTAACTTTCTAAATTTTTTATCTATTATATTTATCCCTTATATTTTACTAACATGCTACTTACCTTTTAATTGCCTTTTTGATTATTTGTATCTTAAACAGTGAAATCTAAAAAGTTTTCCTTTGCAAATTTTTCAGTACTTTCAT
>VMDR010020147.1:0-17779 GCA_007922815.1 Macrotus californicus
AGGCCTGTTACGTGCTGAGCACCCTTCAAGAAGCTAGACATCCAGTGATGAACAGGAGACATAGGGTCCCTGACCTTGAGAACTTGAATGCTAAAAGGGAGGAAGACCAATAATGATCAAGTAAGCAAACAAGTAAAACACCCAAGTAACCAACTTAAAAATAGTCCCCCAAATCGCACAGGGAGTTAGACGCAGAACCCACCCTGGGTTCATGCTTCCTCCGGTTAATCTTGTGTTCTATTAAACCACAGTGCCAGGATCTCAGAGACACAGGAAAGAAATCAAAGAGAAAACGCAGAGCAGGAAGATAGAGAGAGGGCTCAGAAAGAGGAAACTTGTACAATGTTTTGAGGGAGGAGGTATATCCTGCGTACACTCTTTAATTTAGCAATGCCAACCCATTCCTTAGGCAAAATAGGCCAGAGAATAGAAAATAAACGATGAAAAACTACCTGTAAGGGAAACTAGAACAGAATAGACACCTAAGTCCTCTGCTCTTTCTATAGCTCCCAACCTCCACGTGCATGCTCTGTTCATTCTGGAACGCTTCCCTAACTTCCTACAGAAGAATCGGTTCCTCCACAGGACGTGCAAGAGATCCCAACTGTCTCTGCTCTCAGATACTGAACAGGTCTGATTCCCGGTCTGCCAGGGCACAGGGCAATCAATCCTCCATGCTCCTTTCTTCTCATCACTTTCACACCAATAAAGAAGAAACGCAGCGTTTGTTTAATCCCAGGTTGTAATTATGACAGGGAAAGAGCCGAGGCTAGTATGTATAGCCCAGCTGGGTCAGCTGAGCAAAATGGGGAAAACCATGCCAGGGCTCCCACCAAACAGGCCCCATAATTCCCCCACAGGGTCTCTGATTTCTGGCCAACTCTTTAAAAAAATCCTCACTGGAGAAGGACCAACCACACCAAAATTTCAATACATTTTTAAGTAGACTTCATGTCTCTCCCAGGTCAAGGGAAATAGAATATGTATCATTTCAACAGGTGTTCACCCATTAACTATTCCCCAAAACGAAGGAATAAGGCAAAGTATGTACTCTGCTATAACAACAAAAACGCTTCTTTCAACTACTATTCAGTTTTTTAGGTCACATCAATTAACCTGGGGGAGAAAGAACAGTAACGTGGATATTTCACGTTTTCTTTTCACATGCTTTTTAAATCTCTGGTCTACGTGAAGTTTTTCCTGTAACATTTGAAAAATGTTTCATACATTACTATGAAAGGATGGAAAATAAAACGCACGGCATCTGCTTAAGAAATTTTTATATATAAATTATCCAGAAAGTTAATGATGAGGTTAAAAATTGAGAAGAACCGCGGCCAGTATACAATGAAGGGAAAAACTGCTTCATACTTGTGTGATCTGTGTATTTAGGAAGGCACGCTGCCAAAGCTTCCCCGAAATTGTTCTAACAGTCTTCTTCCCTGTAACAGCTGCCACTTACTGAACGCCCACTGCTCCGTGAGGTGTGAGCCACATGCCTCACACAACACCGATCAGGTGGGAATGTGCGCATGTGGTGAAGGGCTCTGTAGGGTCACGTGGGAAGCAGCCATGGTGAAATCTGAAGGCAGGCCTCTTCAAGTGATGTCCCTGTTCTTCCCAGACACAGTACTCACCCAGTCCCTCCCATAGGTTCGACCCTTATCACACTCACAGATGTTTTTACATAATGGAAATGATGAGTGTGACAAGACCAAACTCTTCCTTACGTAAATCCACTCTCTCGTAGTTAAAAGGTCAGGTCACCTTTCTCCTCAAACCTTCCCCAGCCTCCCACCAGGGAGCAGAGCACCGAACGCACACACCCTACACACAAACGCCTGCTGTACCAGGGCCTACTGAGGGGAAGTGACCAGACCCCACTATTCTCCTGCCCCGAGTCCACACTGTCGTTAAGGTCCGTGGGGTCAGTCCTTCTCAACCTGGGGAAACAAGGCTGTGATGCGAACTGCCCCTCAGAGCAGACCACAGCGGTCTGTCTCTTCAACTGCAGGCGTTTCTCCTTCTGTAAGATGATCTCTGCACATGACTGACATTTGTCTTTTGTCAAATCTGTTTGATCAATTTTACCAATTTACCTGTAAAGCAGCTTTAGCTATTTAATTATGTAATGACGCTGTTATCAGCAAGACTTTCTCCACTGACTCAGTCTGGAGTTACTAATGTAACATTCTTAACCACCCACTTGCCTCCGCCTTAAATTTTCTTAAATTTTCTTACAGTCATGGACCATCCCAAAGGTGAGAAGCGGATGTTTTAGTGCTGGAGCTGCCTGAGAAGCCCACCACACATCCACACTCACATTGTCAGAAAGTAACGTAATGTAAAGCAAACATCCATCAAGGCGGGCTCTGCCCCTGAGTTCAAGATCACATCGACGTGGGAAATGGGTCAGTAAAATCGGAAATTCTCGGGCTGCAATTCTGGTTCTACTCTGAGCCTCAGCTTCCTCATAATGAAATCACAGTAACACACTGGCAAGAAAAAGTACACTGTAGCTTCTCTCCACCGGAATGCTCAACTTTTAACTGGTATTTCTTCAAGGGACCTTTGGCAAAAAAGGAGGTGTTATTTCTGCCCTCACAATGGTGAGAACTGTGCTCTGTTTAATGGAATGAAAGTCCCTCAAAATAAATGAGCAGTAGACATAATGGAATTCTGCATTCCTTGTTCTTTTCTCTTAATTGACTGGCAACGTGAATGTGATCCATCATCACATGTCCTGGCTGGAAGGGGCTGCTCTGCACCCTTTTCTCCCTGCACTGACTTATTTACAAAGACTTGTGTAAAACAAGTCATTTATTTAAAACAGGGGGGAGGGCTGGCCAAACATTCTGGCTACTCAAAACAAAACAAAACAAGTTGCCAAATTGGCTCACGTGCGAGTAAGAATGGAAAAAAATTAAATTATAGTGGCTGCACTGACTTAGAGAGTAAAGAAATGGATTAAGTTTTACATCAGAGAAGGGTAAGACTTCTTTGATTCCTGCCTGCACTTCAGCAATTTTCCTATGTAGCTGCCAACTTATCCTAACAAATCATTAAAAATTTAAAACACAGATTTTTTAAGACCACTGTAAAAACAGAGAAAGAATAAAGAAAAAATTTGGAAGAATACAATCCAAAAAATGTTAACATAAAAATTATCTTCTGTGGGTAATCAAATGATAAATATTTGTAATACTTTTCTGATTTTTTTCCAGTGAGTATAGAATGTTCTTACAATGAGAAAAAAGAACAAAAGAGGCCAAGAGAGAGAAAAATGGTTGGTCAGGAATTTGGAAAGGAAGATGTGCAGGGAGGAACAGGGAGACATTCATATTGCACTGAGCCCAGGACAAAAACTGAAGTATACATAAACATCCACATTCCAGGTACTTAGAACATTTTCAACCTTCTCTGGGTACAGGAGCATAACTTCTTCCTTTAACATTTTTAAAAATCTTCCAATATACCTATTACTTTTTAAATTGCTATTAGTTATGTTACTTAAAAGAAAATCAAATTTTGGAGAAATTTAAGCCCAAGCAGCCAAGTCCCCACAGTGTACATACTCAGTGACTCACCAAGCCCAGGATGTGCCACATTGTGGAGAAACGGGACTCCCATTACAAAGGACAGTCCCTGTTTGTGTAAGTGTCTCCTTTGATATTTTTACTAATTAATCTCTTCGGCAGTGGACTCTGAAGAAGTCACAATCAATGGTGAAGCATGGAACCCACCTTGGCCAAGGGCAGCCCGGTAGCCCTGCTGAGTCTCCCTCCCCCTACTTTTCCGGCACGTCAAGCAGCGAGACTCAGAAAGGGCTGTGTGGTGCCACAAACACTAAGATAACTCTAGAATTCTCCTAACTAAATTAATCCTGGGATAAGTCTTCAAGACTCCATACTCTCCTAGTACATCGATACAGCCCACAGTGAGCAGAGAAGTCCATCAATGGTTTACCTGTGAGATATAGCCTGGAGGCACATGGATGGGAGGAATGGACCCATTGGGTGACATCATGGGCACTTCAGCAGGTCCTAAAAGAGGCAAGAGTGAGACATTAACAACTGAAGAAATATACAGTATTCAAAATAATCATTGGTATTTTAAAAAATATTATCAAAACTAGGGAATTAAACACTTTGATAATTTTAATAACTGGTACATTATGCCTTAGACATGAAACTATGGATGAAAAGGAATTCTCCAGCTGTGTAAGTCAAAGAGGAAAAACCAAAACTATGAACATCTTTATAAATATTTAATAATTCCCAAATCCTCAAGTTCCATAAAACAAAGCTGTTAAGAGTAGTCTAACAAAGTGGGTCAAAAAGCTTCTTCTTCTTTGCCTTTAAAAGTATGGGTAACTGCTTAAGCAAATCAATTGTAAATGAATTTATCTCCTTGCGTTTAAAAAGCTCCAATGGACTTGGGTTTATCACTTCATTTTCAAATTATTATTTTCAGTAAGTTACTATAACATGACATTAATTTTGAAATAGAAAAAAACATAAAATACTCCAAACCGACTAAATTCGGTATGCTTCTTATGTTGTAAGGCAGGGGGAAACATCAACTGTAAAACTAGGCACTATTAGAAATACTAATGCCAAATGTACTCGGGGTTGTTTCAACACAAAACATTCAATGAACAAGAGGTTGGTTTCAAATTCATTCCAAGTTAATCACCTGTCTGACGCAGACAATGAACAGCAAGGCGACACTGACCTAAAACATAGTGAATGTTTAACTGTAATGAAACCACTCGTCATAACATCAAAACCAACTTCTGACCCCTTCCAGAGATCCTGTGACTAAATGGTTCCCCTATATGGACGTGATCCTCTTCAGCACTGGTGTTTCGCTTTGTGGCTGGCCTCCCTGTTACAGCAACCCACCTTTCAAATGTCAATCCAAAACTGTTTCTTTTTTAAAAAGTTAAATGCATTGGGGTGACATTGGTTAATAAGATTATATAGGTTTCAAGTGTGCATTTCCATGACACATGACCTACTGTATTGTGTGCCCACCAACCAAAGTCGAATCAACCTCTGTCACCACACATTTGGTTCCCTTGTCCCTCACCACCCTGCTCCCATGTTTCCAGTCTGAGATGGGACTTCCTGGCTCCAAGGGCCCTGTGTTGTTTGTTTACTTGCTCTCCCCGAATGGGTGCTGTGCTGCTGACAATGAAAACTGCTGGACTGTATGTAACAAAAACCAAAAAAACTACAACACTTTTCTTGGCAAAAGAAGACAGATCCTGCCACCCAATGCTGCCTTTACACAGGAGCATAATGCACTCTTCACCTCACAGTACAACCCAGTGTTATGACTACTTCACAGAAGAGGACCAGCAGGGAACGCAGAGGGACAGGGATGCGGGGGTGCCCATCCCCGTTCTACAAGGGAAAAAAACAACCATGAAAGCAGGGCAGAGAAGATGCTGATGTTCATGTAAGGTACCATCTGACCACAGTTCACACTGCAAGTTCATGAACAATTTATCAAAGCACTGAACTATCTGATAATCTCTAAACATATACGAAACCACAGTGGTCCCTCACAGGCTAACAAACTGGTGATCATTTAAAGCAAAATACAATGTCATAAGCATGGATAACCGCATGAGCCTATTCTATTTTTAAGTATGATTTCAATTAATACATCCACTAATCGCTGAAGGCACTTTCCAAATCTATCTTTCTCATTGGCTTCAGCATTTTTGCCATAGTCATCAAGACATTTCGGTATTTACTGAACAGTTTTATCTGGATTGCCTCACTAAAAAATCAAAGACAACTACTGCAACCTCAGCCTGTGCAGGATCTGGGAAACCCAAGGGTCTCTGCCTGGTTGCATTCCTGGCTACACTAGCCATACTGCTTATGTGACTCTTGAACAATTCACTTTTGGAGGCTCATTGCTCAACATTTATAAGAGAGAAAACAATCCCTACACCTTATATGGTTGGGTTTAAAGATTAAATGCAATAATGCATGCAAAAACACAGTAGTACATAGCATAATAATCACTCATCAAAGTGTTAACGACCTTTACAATGTTTTTAACATTTTTATTTATAGCTTTTTGGTTTTTGGTTTGTTTGTTACATTTTAAGTACTGATTTATTTTAATAGCCCTTGTAACACATAAAATCATCAAGTATACACTTTGTACAATATTGCCTTAAGAGGAAAACTTCCATTATCAGATAAATACCAAATGTTTCACCATGCAGATGTGAACCGAAATGCTACCACCTCAGTAAAGTATTGTTTTTTTCATCACCAAAATGTATACCAGGCAGTCTCTTAACCCCAGGCATGACCCCTAAAACTGTTAAAGTCATTTGTATAAAATGCTTTCAAGAATGTAGGACAAGTGAGTGATTTACAGCCAGAAAATGTTTTCCTCCCAGCCTTGATTTCAAAAGTAGCCAAATGACTTTAACACACTTGTTCCCCCTTCCTCTTGTCACTGTCATCAAAACCCTTACAAAGGGCATTGCCAAACATACAGTAATGACTTCCGAAACTCAACTGTCCCTTGGAACCCCAAGGTTCCTCTCCTTTCTGAAAGAAACCGTTGCGTTCACTGGCATTCTGCAGTTGAAATCGACCAAGCAGTAACAAACGAACGAACGAATGAATGGCAATGGTGGCATGAGCAAAGTTACTTACTGTCTGGCTAAACACTCGTCTCCTCATCAGTGAGTTACTGCCTCAGTGCAGCTGTCTCGTGTTTGAGACCCTCCTGACACCGTCCTCACCCTTACCTAATGGAGACCCAGACTGCTCTCCGTAAACTTCTAGGACTACCAGGCTCCTTTGGATTTTTTAATCGATACCCTCATGACACACAGGACTGAAAAGGACATAGCCCTTAGAATATGGTAAAAATGTTTCTCCCCCTGTTCAAACCACCAACACTGGCTATATTTTTTGGGGGGAGGGGCGGGCAGGGTGATACTTGGAGGGGTGTCATGGCACAACCTTTTCAAACAAACCAACTTCCTCTCTAACTATACAGGGAAATCACTGAACTATTAAACTTTTTAAATAACCTTTAAAACTTTTTAAAAATAATTTTTACGTCTCTTAAGATTATCTGGAACCCCCTTTAATTAAATACTTTCGTTACACACAGCTGGGTCTACACAGATGTATGTACACATACATTAAATAATGTGAAAATGAAAGTGAGCTCACACACTTCCAAAGCACTGTCAGTGAGGTGTTTTTTTTAAGCTAATTAAGAAGTTTAGCTAGAGACCACATGAACTCTTCTTCCCCAAGCAGATGAAAACGTCACAGGCACAGTTTCTGGAGCTGGAGTGCTGGCTAAGAGCCAAGTAACTCCATGAAAAAAAGTGCCTTGGGAATTCTGATCAATTTCAGGTTTTAGGCAGTGACTTCAACAGTTAAGAATTCTATTTGCATTGAACAAGATGTGAGACACAAACAAGAACTATGATTGGCTTACAGTCGTTAAGAATTAAACTGTAATATACATGGTACAACATCTTAAAAGTCTGTTAGTATTTGTTAATGAATTGAGGTTTCATTTACTGTACGGACCTTCAATGAGAAAGGCTGGAGAGTAGCTTACTTATTCAATCAACAATAATTCACACAAGGATCCCAGGACTAATTCCCACATCAAAGAGACCGAAGGTAAGACCAGCAAGTTGTAGTATTTTTCAGACCACACATGCACGTGAGGAGCTCCTGAGTCGCCGGCAAGGCTGAGGCCATCCTGCTTCATTCTGGGTTTCTTCCCTGCTGCCAGGGATCCCCACAGCTAACACATTCACTCAGCTCTGGTTCTGGCTCTGCATTCAGAATATTCACCCACTCTGGGAGCAGAATGAACTAGATTGACTTGAGGTGAATGTACAAACAAGGTTTAGAAATCTGAAGTGGAAGTTGAGAATCCAGGGTATAACTTATCATTGAAAACAGCCTTAAAATTGACCAGCTGTAAATAATTAATTATACCACAATTTCAGACATGTTTAAATGGTATTTTTATAAGCGAAGTATTCACCAACAGGTGAACAAATAGTGAATAAATATTTAAAAACCATAAAACTCAGAAGAAAACATGTGTATGTTTCCATAGTGTTGGATTTGACAATGGATTCTTAGATATGACACAAAAAGCACAAGCAAAAAAGAATAAAACAGATAAAACTGAACTTCATAAAAGTTAAAAACCTTTGTGCATCAAAGGACGGTATTATCAAAGTGAACAGAAAAGCTACAGAATGTGAAAAAATATTTACAAACCTTATATCTGATAAGGGACCTGGACTCCAAACATATAAGGAATTCTCATAACTCAGCAAAATGACAATCCAAAATTAACCCTCAATACCATTCTTAGGTATACACACCCATAAAAATCAAAAACTGGAACTCAAACACACACACATGCACACACATGTTAACAGTGGCACTATTCACAACAGCCAAAAGGCAGAAACAGCCAAAACGTTCATTAGAGGATGAACGGATAAACAAAATGTGATATAAAACAAACAGTGGAGTATCACTCAGCCACAAACAGAAAGTGCTGATACACGCTACTATGTGGATGAGCCTTGAAAATATTATGCCGAGTAAAAGCAGCCAGACACAAAATGTCAAATATTTTGTGATTCCATTTACATGAAAGATCCAGAATAAATGAACCAACAGAGACAGAACTCACATGGTTTCCAGGGGCTGAGGGGTGAGGGTGGGGGTCAGGGGATTTGGGGAGTAACTGCCTAAAGGGAACAGAGTTTCCTTTCAGGTGATGAAAATGTTTTAGGATGTTATGTGCATTTCACCTCAATAAAAGTATTTTTTTAAAAGATGATAAGCACACAGCCAAAGAAATGTAAGGAAATAAAACTGGGACTACAAATAAACTACCAAAAAGCAACCGAGTATAACCCTCCTGGAGCACTTCATTCTGTGTACATTCACGTGTCAGAGGGTGCGTTTCCAGACACGGTGCTATGCAGAGACCAGTAGGCCGCACTCTCCATCCTCAAAGGACCGGTCGTCTAACTACGGAGACGCGGACATGTAGAACACAGACACGAGCAGGCGCTTCAGGCATTGTCTAAGTTTAGCAAGATTTTTAAAGGCATCATCCTGTGAACACATCAGTAATTGCAGAAACTGTGGTTAGGTAAAAGGCCCTAAAGATTTCATAGAAGTCTCACTGCTTTACAGATAAAGAAACTGAGGCCCAGAAGCAAACCAACCAGCAGGCAGGTGATGGTACTACAGAGTCTAGAACACGGTTCTTGAGTTTCTAGCTCAGTGTTTTTTCTCATTTTACTTTCCATCTGGAGTAAGCTTTATTGTCTCTTAGAATGCTGCTGCAAAGTCATTTTCTCTCAAGGTGTAGTTTTCGTACAGAGCCAGGTATCAGACAGTACATTTCACTGGCTCAGGTTGGTCTCTCCGACCTGTAACTGCTTCTTTCCAAAGGCATGCTACCAGAGAGAAAACAGGCTGAGCACCGCAGAAACCAAACCTTGGCGCTAACAAGGCCTGGGTTTGAATATGGGCTCCACCACTTTCTAGCATGACCTTGGGCAATTTCCTTAAAATCTCTCTCTGATCAGCACCTTCTGTGACTTACAAAAAGAGCTACATCCAAGGGGTGTTCTGGAGACCGGAAGATGTAATACATATAAAGTACCAAGCACAATGCCTTGTCAAATAATGGCATTAAAAAAAAAATAACTTTAGCTTTGTGCTACAAGAAAGAAAAATACTGTATGAATAATGAGGTTAATAGGGAGTAATCATTTACCACAGGGACAAAGAAGTATAGAGTTTCTCAAATGAGCAAGTTGTTTGGTTCTTCACATACTCTCTTCTACAAACATGTTTCCACCTTACAGCTTGGAAATAATATACTCCTTTCAAAAATGTAACACATTTAAGATATAGGAATTATGATTCTTAAATAGGAATCAAATTTCAAAACAGGAAGGATGGCTGGTTGGAAGTTATCTACTTCCTCACCCCTAATCCTAGCTCTCTGCCTCTCCCCAAATTACCTGTTACCTTTCCCTCCTTTCTAGGAAACCTTAGAAGGCTGGGAGTGCGTGCCTGTCCCAAGACAGCTCTGAATCAAAGGCTCAGCCCCTGTTTTCTGAGAGCTGGATCACCTCCGTCTCTCTAACACTGGCTGTATTACAGGAATTGCTAGTCTGGCTCAGCCACTGCCCGTAAAAGTAGCAAGTGACCAGAACAACGAACGGCCAATGACTAGACACTCCTGCCGAAACCTGCCTGCGGCACACCACTACCCAGAACCAAAACTGAGTTAGAGAATTCAGAGGAGACGAGTCACCACCACCTCATCGCTTAACCATTTTAAAACACAGGAAGGAAGGAGCTGCGTTAGTTAACAGATCTGTTTTGCCAATTTGAAATGCAAGTCTTTTCTTTCCAGATATTTGTTTGAACTTATTTTGCTATTTAGCTGTTATAAAGGCAATAGGAGTAAAGAGATAGGGTTTAATTTTCACATAAAACTAAACTTTATGAATCCAAATTTTCCTCAATTTCAATAAAATTGAGATTATCTGCACACTCTTACCAAGTTGGTTTAAGGCTTAAATGTTATTCTATATAATCACTGTATAATTACAGAGGGTTCTATTTACATTAGCTAATATTTCATTGAATTCAACTCAACAAACACTTGTCATGTAAGATGCTGTAAGGAATTCAAAGCCACACAGAGGAGTTTACAAAAGATACGTTACTGACAAACTACTACATAAGTAAGCAGCAATTGTTTTGTTAGAGGCCCCAAACTCCGGAGCCGGGCTATAAAAAATCATCCACGGGGTGGGTGGGGGAGTACATCTACAACTCTCCGTGACTGAAAATGAATGGCAAAGAAGTCGATGAATCCAGTTCCAACAGGTCTGATGGCCACATGTGTTTTACAAGAACCGGATTTAAATTCAGGGCTACAGCAGTACAAGCTCTGCAAAGGTTAAAGATGTTAGGCACTGTGACAGAGGCTAGCGAGACAGACTTCAACTCCTGATTGTAGAACTCTTAGCTGTGGCTTTGCTGAACCCAATCCAGTTGCCAGACCTTGAGCAGGATGCCAAGGACACAACGACACTGAAGAGAGCAAGCACTTCTGCTCGTAATTATGGAGAGAATGGCATGTGGAATGAGTAACGCACAGGTGCACAGAAGTGTGGGGGTGGGGGGCATGCCCCAGCTTTGTGTCCAGGTTTTGGCCTGGGGTTTTTGCGACAGACACTGCACCTCAGCGTGGAGTCAGGCATATAGCCCAGACATGTCAAGCCGTGTGGGCATTTGGTGACAGGCTGGCCTAGCAATAGAGATGATTAAACAATTAGGTAGAAGGCCTATGAGAAATGATTCAAGAAGTTGATCTTTTGGGGAAAAACAAACAAAAACAAACGGTGGGTTCATACACCCAGCCTGGTACTGCAGCTGGATCTCCCAAGGTCTCCCTACACTTCAAGTTAAACTCTATCACCCTATCCAAATTCAGAACATAACAATGAAAAACATTCAGCATCACCCCACCAGTTAAACTCATCCAAATGAATACTAAGATTCAGGCCGTCCCTGTTTTAGTTTGCAACATCAGGTTTTAAAGGCAGATAATCCATGGGTTAGCTTATTTATATTGCACTTAAACCAGGACCTTATAAACTTCAAAATTCTGAGGAATGCCACAAATACAACTCCATAATACTGAGAAAAGGCTTCTGATATTTTACAATGAAAGTCCCTGAAAATATTAGCAGCAAAATTAAAATAAAGGCATCACAAAGAGCATTAAGAGCAAAGCCTTTTAAAGTAAACCTTTCCCAGCATGTCTTCTCTTAGGCCCACCAAGGGCATCACACGCCCCTCACACATTCTCTTACAGAATAATGAGAACCACTTCAAGCAACTACTGGTACTCCAGCTAATAACGAATTCAGGAGAGTTACCAGAAAACCGAGTCTAACGGGTGAGCATGATCTCAGTGGGGCCTCCAGGTGGTCTTGTGGAGGGTAAAAACTTATCACAGCAGAATTGTTTTAAATTCCATTTTAAATGTCCTGATATAAAACACAAACATGTTTTTAAAAATATATTAAAAATGATTAATTTTGCAGGGTGAAAGATCAAAAATAAAGATTGTTCGTTAAACGCCTATATATGGCAGGGAAGGCAAGATCAAGGCAGAACTTGTCTGTGGTGGCCCTGAGTGTTTTGAAGGGTTGTCTTCACTCTCTCACCAGCTTTCTCGACCCTCAGGAACGGTTAAGAAAAGAAACAAGGATGAATAAAACCTTGTCCACTCTTCCTCCCAGACCCCACTCCCACCCTATTTGGCTGACCACAAGGCCAGTTTCTCCCAGGAGGGACAGAACAGCAAACAAGACAGCAAGTAGATATTTTCATAACGACTCCGTGAAGAATTCAGGGGCAAATGTACATTTCTTGTGTTATTTGTGCTCCACTTTACAGTTCCAGTGTCATGCTCCAGAAGGGCAAGTGTGAAAACGGTGCTGGAATCATTAGCCACACAACAATAGGAATGCATTCCTCGGAAGATCTGTATTACGTTATTCATCTGTTACAAACGAAAGAACATTAGAAACACCACCCACCTGAAAGCTGAATTACAAATAATAATAATAATAGCAATAACAATAATAATGTATAGCTTTACCAACATAACGTCACTCAAGGGGGAGTTCAATTACCCATTGCTTTCAGGAGGTTTTACAAAGTGAACCCCAGAGGGTGCCTTTTGCCGCCCAGCGAGAGTGCATGCTGCACAACACCCCACCATAGCTTACTAGCTTACTAGTTCCTTTAACTCCTGTGCCTCAACTCCAAAGGCAAGAGAGAAAGGTCTGGGATCCACAGAACTACTAAAGAAAACCAACAGTTACTATGGGAATGAAAAAATAAACCAAATATCCCATAAATAAATCACAGTTTATACACTTGATGCCATTTTCTTTCCAACCTGGTTGGCTACTCACTCTCTCATAATCACCCAATGTCAGGTTGAAAGTTGTCTCTTGACCAAAGACTGGCAATCTTTTGAAATTAACTTAATTTTACAAAAGTGTTTTGGTTGCTAATAAAAATTCTCTAAATTGTCCAGTGGCTGGGACCTAATAATGAGCTTTGAGATGACTAGTTTAATTTATAGCTCAGTCTGCCTTACCTAAACCACACAGAGGAGGCTGGGAAGTAAATGAGAGTTCCTGTAGACCAGCCATGTTGATATATATGGCCTGTTGCCTTCACACTATTGTTTGTAGGCAGAAAAAAAGAAAAGGCAGGCTGGGAACTGACAGTAAACAACAACTGCAAATAGGCTGGACTCTCCCATTTACAGTCTGATCAAAGGCGGTCGGCAAACACCTCACTCCAAGTAACTGCGGGAAGGTTAGGTCGCCCTGGCCAGTTACTTTCTCAGCTATAAAAATGAGCTGACGGGTTATTGTTGAAGGGCAGCTGAGTATTTCCTGGCACAGAGGCTTTCTAGTCCTGGCACACTGGTACCTCAGCAGCAACTTCACTACTAAACAGGCCACAATTTCACATTCAGCCATTAATCCCCCATTTACAAAGGGGGCCTGAGACAAATGAAAATGAAGGATGTACACTTGGGAAACAGGTTACTAGAAAGATCTCCTAGCTGATTCACTACTATTTGTCCTGGGCTGAGAAAACAAGCTTTTCAAGAGAATGCATACATTCTAAAGTTGACTCATCCAGACAACTACCAGCCCATAAGCCCTCAGTGTGTGAATCAGGAATGGCCAAGACGAGGCCACATTAGCAGAGGTAAGAAGGGGAGAAGGCAAAATGATCGTGTTCTGTAAAAACAATGAAAGTACAAAACTGAAATCTCACATACAGTACTATCAATGGTTACATGAGAAGACAGCCATAAACAGATATATAATATACAAATATGAACAACTCATATTTGTTTACTAAAAAAGCCCTTCAAGGCAAAATGTTCAGATCATACCCTTACCTTTCAGGACATCCCACTCAGATTAAACTGCGAGCATGAGAACACCTGATTTTTTTTTTGTCTTCATCTCCTTATTTCCTTCACTGCCTTTGAGAAACCATTGTGTTTTATATGACTTCTCCCTCACCCCAATTTTACCTATAAAATATTCCCCATGTGAACAGACGCCCATGTTCTGAGGTCCAATAAGTCATCCTCAGTCCCACACTAACCAAGTGATCACGTTCAATTTTAGAATAGTGAAATAATATAAAAATATTAGATTAAAAATGTTCTGGCCACAGATATGAAGAGGTCAGGTTTGTTAGGCAATGTGTTCATAGAACAAAGTGAAGAGCAGACAAGGAGAGAGAAGGGTTTGGGGCAGAAAGCTGACCTCTTTGAAAAGAGGAGAGGAACTAGACAGATTACCTAACATGGAGGAAACAAAGACAGAACAAAATACAGCAAACACAACAAAATACGTATGCACACACGCAAACCAGAAGGAGGACGTGATCTGGTGGACTGGAGGGGAAACCACAAACCAGGCAGAAAGGCCACTCCCCAAAAGCACAGAGCCTCAATTAATCTTCAAATGGCAGCTGTTTCCCAGTTAACAGGTCTGTGATGAGAGCACACACAAAAGATGCTCAAAATAGCAACTCATGAAAAGCATTATAGGAATCTAAGGGCTACTCACTGGTCCATTTCAGCTTTGAAATGGTATTTTTAAAAGCTGTTCTCTTCAATCCACCCCATCAAAACCAAATGGAGCTCAGTGGAAACATGGGATCCGATACCCAGGACCTACGGTGAATCACTGTCCCTGTTAATGGATTCAAATGCAAAAGAAAAGAAACCCAGGGAGGTCTAGGCTTCCTTCTGGAGCAGACATTGATTTTCCATCCATGTACCAAGGCACACTGGTGTGCTGCAAGAATTTTTAAAACATGCAATACTTGACTATTTAATCAGAGGCACTGATCTCTTTTCTCTTAGATTGGAATTAAATTTTAAAAAAATACAACAGCCAACACAATAGCCATCCAGGGTGAATGAATCAAAATTATACCTATCTTTTTGTCAGATTGTCAAAAACATAATACATTTTCTGGTGTAGGACAGAACTTTAGTGATTATGCACCATGAGATGGAAAAGGTTGGAAATCGCTGTTCCGGGACAGGAGGCTGCGTGGCGCTGGTGGACTGAGGTCTGTGCTGGCGGATTCCAGAAAACAGCTTTTCGTTTCCCGTCCCTAAAATCCTTCCCAGCTGTGAGCCTCCGAGGTGAGCTACATTGTCTGAGACCTTTAGAAAATGTAGATTTTCAGGCTCTGGAACCTGCCTTTTTTCACAGGAGGGCCACTTCTCCCTCCCTTGCCCCAGAGTCACACGCTGCCCCCCCTCATCCCCACTGACTTTGATGTGGGGGTTCTATGGAACAGTCAGAAAAATAGTGACCTCGAAAGAACACAAATAAATACAAGAGAGAAAAAAATAAGCACATTCAAGATCCTTGAGGCACATCTCATGTGTACTCACTTTAAGCCAAATTAGCTGAGTCTTAATTTCAGCATAATGTTTAAAAGAGGGGGAAAAGGACAGCCGAGTTCCATAAATTTTATCCTATTAATGGGTATTTAATTAAATAAATTTCAAATAATAAAGATAACTATAATTTGGCCACAACTAGTTCTCCAGCTTTAGTCATAATAAAGCAACCATTATATTTCCATGGCAACAGCAAAATGATCATAGGCTCTTTTCTGTAAAATAGAATAATAAGCACCCTATTAAGAAACAGTTATTGCACTTATTTATGATTACTGGCTCCCACTGATATTTTAATATGAAACACTATGCATCTAAGAATAGGTAAACACAACAGTTGATAAAAATCTTCATAAACATTTTTAGTTGACAATCAGGACCACAGAATCAGAATTCCCTTGGGGATGAGAAGGATTTAAGGGTCATCCAGTTCAATCCTGGCTGGGGAGCTCAGCTGGTAAAGCATCAATACACCAAGGTTCTGGGTTCGACCCCTGGTCAGGGCACATACAAGAAGCAACCAATGAATGCTTAAATAAGTGGAACAACAAAGTGATATTTCTCTTTCTCTCTAAAAATCAATAAATAAAAATTAAAGGTAAAAAAAAAAAGGTCATCCAGTTTGATTGCCCAGTTAAGGTTTGAACTGCTAAACAAAATCTCTAGGAATTACCTAGATACTTCAAGTAATGTAGATTCACTTTCTGAAAAAGTAGCAAATTCCATCTTTTAGCGATCTTAATTATAGGAAACCTATTCGTGTGCTATGTGACCTGTGGCTCAGCTCTGGTTCTGAACACAGACAAATGCGTGTGGCGTGCAGGGAACATCTGTGAATAGGTCCCCCGTGGGGAATCAGGCATGCATTGTACCTAGGCCGCTTTGAAACTTGCTCTTGCAAAAACTCCCTCACCTGGGATGGAGACAGCAGAAGTTTACTGTGACTTGTACTAGCATTCCCAAGTATGAGTGTAAACAGCTCAGCCTTCTCTCCTTTACATTTGTAAGTGACCTTTCTCTTTGAAGCAACTGGCAACATTCTTTCCTTTGTTATCTGTAAAAGGTATCCACCCAAAGCAAACCTGTGCATAGTTAATGAGAATCATCCTGGATGAAATGTACCTAGAATATCAATAAAAGCCTGTGGAGGCAGGGATGTGTGGGCTTCTTTCTCTCTGAGAGATCAGCCACACATCCCTTTTTGCTCCATGGGATTTCTCTAGTCTATGTGAATTTGTTTGTCACTTGTCCAGGGATATAGGACAAGCACTCCACAACAACATGAGGTCCTGCTGGACGGGACCGTGACACTTAATAAATGGAGGGTTTTCCCTTTGAACAAACAGAAATCTGAACTCTATTCCTAAGAGCCATACAGAGTAAATGCACCCGACATCCCATAAAACAATCCTGCAGATACTTGGAGAGGGAGATCTTAACAGGCCTCCTCTTCTATGAATACCACCACTTGGGACTTCTTCCCTCTCCTTCCATGACATGGCTTATAACCACAACACCATGAGTCAACCTAACAATCTACCTTGTCTATAGCCCTTTTTAAAACTAGGTTCTAAAATCATTATACTATATCACTCTGTAAACACAAGGTGTGGAGAATCATCATCCCCCTGGTCAAGTTCAGGCAGAAACAAGCCTTTCCTCCACACCATGGCCATCTGACCAACGAGGATGAATCACTGAATCGTCCATGCCTCTGGTGACCCATGGACCTTTGTAGCTGGGAACCCAACCCACTGCAGAGTTAGGCAGAGACTGAACAGCAGGGTCCTGTCCAGCTCAAACCTAAAGAAGATTATGACTTCAGTGGTTTTTTCACTCTGAAATGTACCAGGTTATTGAGATCACTGGTAGTTGAATCAGCACTAGAATCACTATTTAAATATTTATATTTTCACATTTATACACTATGAGTAATTTTATGTATATTATATGAAGTCATTTAGATATTGGTTATACTTTTAGGTATGTGTATATTGTCACATGAAATCATAGCATAAAGTTCACTTCTTATGAAATAGTCTCATTATCTGTAACTATAACCCAAAGTTTTTTGTAACAGAATAGTCAGGCATTAAGTCTAATTTAATCAAGATACTAAAATATTTACTTTATTTTATTTTTAGTCCCAACTTTTGCAAATGTGTCGGTGGCAAAATTTCAA
>VMDR010020148.1:0-17782 GCA_007922815.1 Macrotus californicus
ACAATTTGACTTTGTTTAGTAAATTTGAGGATTTGCATGTCCTGCAATCCAGCAATTCCATTTTTAAGGATTATAGAAAAACTCTTACGCGCGTCAGACACATAACTGTGTGTGTGTGTGTGTGCGTGCAGTGGGAACAGGAAGAGGGCTATTTCCATCTTAGAATCCCGCTCTGTCTACATGCTCCCATCCCTAACATTTGCTCCACCCTTTCCCACCAGAGAAAAAAAACAAACAAAAACAAGAACAACAAAAACTGTGTTAATAGGATCTTATTTCTTTCCGGTCCATTTTTCAAGACCACTGACCTCCTGCCCCTGCCATCCCATACTCATGTCATCTGATCTCCAGGGGTTTTGAAATACGCCCTGGACCAGTGGTCCCCAACCTTTCTGGCACCAGGAACTGGTTTCTTGGAAGACAATTTTTCCACGGACCAGGGGCACAGGATGGTTTAGGGATGATTCAAGTACATTACATTTATTGTGTGCTTTATTTCTATCATTATTACATTGTAATATATAATAAAATAATTATACAATTCACCCTAATGTAGAATCAGTGGGAGCCCTGAGCTTGTTTTCCTGTAACTAGAGGGTCCCATCTGGAGGTGATGGGAGACAGTGACACCCGAAGTACATTGCTTATGTCCAGTCTACTGCATAATCTCGTTTTGGTTGCTGTCACTGCAGAAGACCCTGCTTCACAAAGATAGGATGTTGGAAATGGAAGCAGGCTTTCCAGGGCTTTTGTGGCAATCTCAGGATATTCTGCCTTGACTCTAATCCAGAATGTATGGAGATTTGAAGTTGTCTCAAACATACTTTTAAGGCCATTGTCATTTGCAATCTCCAGCAGTTGATCCTCTTCTAGCACGGACAAAGTCGATTCACCTGGCTTATTCACAAGTGAGTCATGGATCCATTCCTTCCCAACTTGGGGATCTTTTTGGTTGGGAAGTAATGCTCAAACTCTTCTGAAAGCTGAGACAAGTGATCATACACCAGCTGGGAGAAAGGGGCCCTCGCTCAGTCTCTTTCAAAATCTCTGCTAATGTTTGAAACATGTCAAAAATCCCAATGTTCACTCATCACCCCCATAATTCCAGTTTGGCTTTGAATGCAGCCACTTGATCTGTTGACTTAAACACAGCTGTCGTTCTCCCGAGAAGTGACAGATTGAGTTCATTGAACAGGTTGAATATGTCACACGAGTAAGCAAGTTTTGTGACCCATTCTCTGTCACTGAAGTGTGCTGCCACTGGTCACTGGTTTTTCTAAAAGAAATCTCTGCAGTGGCTCTTGTAACTCAAAAACTCTGGCCACTGATCTACCTTTAGAAGGTCATCTCACTTCTGTGTATAAGAGAAGATGTGTGTGTTCTGCATCCATCTCCTCACAGAACTGCATGAACAGACATGAGTTAAAGGCACGTACTTGAATGTGGTTGATAATTTTAATCACAGCCTGCAAAATGTTGTTGAGTTCAGGTGACATTTTTTCACTAGCCAGCATTTCTCTATGGATGACATAGTGCGCAGACTCACATTCAGAAGTGTCCTGTTCAACCCAAGTAGTGAATGCAGAAGGCCGTCCAGTCAAGCAGTTTTGAAGTTTTTATGACTTCATTGGATAGACGGTCACCATGTATTACACACAGCAGGCTTGGAGAATGTGAATCACCTGTTGCAATGAACCCATAATTTAATGGAACTCTTGGTATTTTCTTTTAAATGCAGCTTTCTTTTTGCTGGCAGTCTTAGAGTCTTCTGCTGTCTCATCATTGGGTCTTCCCCCCTTTCACAGAAGCTCTCCAGTGACGTTTGTTTTTTACTCATTTTGGCTAGGGTGAGCATGTGGGCTTACCAAAACTGTGACTGAGATGGGTGCACAGTGCCGAACGAGGCGTGGGGGGTGGGGAGTGGTAAATAAAACAATGGGCGGGCCATGTGCAGACTGAATAAGTGTCGGATTCTGACTTAAAGCTGCCACCAGATGCACCTTAATTGTCACTTGCCACTCACTGATAGGGTTTTGATATGAGTCTGCAGGCAATTGACTTTTGTGCCGTCCCACTCTCTGCTAATGATGATCTGTATTTGCAGCCGCTTCCCAGCACTAGCGTCACCGCCTCAGCACCACCTCAGGTCTTCAGGCATTAGAGTCTCATAAGGAACATGCAACCTGGATCCCTCACGTGCAGCTCACAGTGGGGTTTGCACTCCTATGAGAACCCAATGCTGCCACTGATCCGACAGGAGGAGGAGCTCAGGCAGTAATGCAAGCCATAGGGAGCGGCTGTAAATACACATGAAGCTTTGCTCCATCACCCGCTGCTGACCTCCTCAGCCCAGTTCCTAACAGGCCACGGATGGACAGGTACGTCTGTGGCCCTCGATTTGGGGACTCTTGCCCTAGACAAAATTCTATAAGCATATGTATGAGTGTGTGTGTAATTTTTCCCAATTAATAAAAAAGCCCCCTTCCATGACATGACATTTTCCCACTCTCTTTCTTAATTTCCAGGTCATAATATTCATGACTCAATTAGACTTTGAAAGGAAAAGAAGTGGAATAAGCTAATGGCTTAACAATGCCCTTGTTTCAGGTGTGCATGTTTGCTGGCCAGAAGTAACGGATGAGAGAGGTTCTTTTCTCCCAGCTCTGCAGAGAGCAGATACCACCCAGGGGTCCTGGCAACAATTTTGTTTGAGGTAAATCCTGCCTTGTGTTCCAGTGTAGATTTTTGTAACCGTCTCTTCAGTGTACCTTGTACCGTCCCTGCTGCTAGAACACATTGTCAGAAGAAGAAACTTTTGCTAAAGAGCAGATGTGTCTGATCTGAAACAATGGGAACATTTCCCTATGTCAATCCTTCTCAGGGCAAAATGATCTGGACTTTCCTGTTGCATAAACTTTTCCTTGTTTAAGTGAGGAAGGACTTGAAGCCACTTCAGCTTTTGGAATGCCATTAGTAATGCTATTCTTCTTACTGAGAGAGAGAACATCCTTGTTAGTTTTTCTGTGGGATGTGGTCTCTCCTACTGTCAACTCTCTGGAAGCAGTGTGCATGCTTCACAAGAAACAAGTTTATGGTACATTAACTGAGAAGCCCCATAAAACCAAATTTAAAAGTATTTCAGCTTTTGGTCGATGGCAGAGTAGATAAATGCTGTGCTTGCCTCCGCTCATGACCACATCAAAATTACAACTAAATTATGTGACAGCCATATTGACAACCACCTGAAGGTTAGCTGAACAGATGTCCTATAACTTAAGGACATACAGAAGAAGCCACATTAAGATTGATAGGAGGGGTGGAGATGTGAAATGGGTGTGGCATGTAAGAACTGAAAGGTATAGCTTGGCTGAAGATGTTTCCCCTGAGGGGACAGGGGTCAAAGGCCCAGGTCTCCAGTGTTGGGAAGAGAAGTCCCCATGACATATAGCTGTGAAAAGCAGTGGGGATTGTGGCCAAGTGAGGTAGAGGGCAGCTGGGTTCTAGCAATTCCTCTTAAAGGGCCCACATATATGAACTTACTAACAAACTTGCTCACTCTGTAGTCCAGATATGGAGCAGCAGCTCAAAAAGTGCCAAGGATATATGGGGAGGAAATAAATTAACTAGCTTCAGGGCAAGGGATGCAGGGGCAGGGCAGCTCACACTGGGAGAGGGTGCTGGCAGACATCGTTGTTCCTTTGTTGAGCCCTCTCCCACCTAGCTGGCAAGTGCAAGCTGGCACCAAATCTGAGCTTGCCCTTTGCTTGGCTAACGCCATTTGCCCTGCTCTGATGATTCCCTAAGACATGACCCATCCAACTCAAGCATCTGGCCTGACCCTCTACCAGTGACTTTGCAACACAAATGGCTCACCTTGGTTTGTGCTGTGAATTTTTCTAAAATCTCTCAAAGGTTCACAAATCTCAAACAAGCAGCATCTGGCCTTGGCATGCCCTGTACCACTTGCTAAATGACCCCAAGGTCAGCACTCTTGGCAGCTGGCCTCAGTTCACAGCTTAGCCTCTCCCAGGTGCCTCCAAGTCCAGCACAGATGGCAACCATCTGCAGATCACTTTATAGCTCCCACCAGGTGTCTCATGCTGAGAATAGACAGCAGCTGACCTAGGCCTGAACCACAAGTCCTCCCAAGAGGCCCAAGAACAAACACACCCTGTAGGCTAGCTTCAGAATTCACCAGAGCACCATTCAACAAATTCCACAAACAACACACCCAAAGGGCAAAGTCAGCAGGTACCAGAGTCCCACTAAAGCATATTCTACTCCATGGGATCAGCCCATGTGAGAGCCTGTCAGCCTGAGGGTCAATCCCACACACGGACATGGCAACAGCAACCAGGTCTCAGCTACAACAGGGGTACACATATGTAGGGTAAGTGGAGGCAGTGAGGCTTCCTCACCCAGATGTCTGAGTAGCTAAGGGAAGCAGTGTTCCCACAGCTTTGGAGGGGCCTGATAACCAATGTTCTCATAGCCTTGAGACTGTGTCTGATAAAGTCTTCCCATAACATGAAGTGGGCTTGCATGCGCAGAATTGTGTTATGTTATATAATTTCTGGCATCTTGTGGCTTTGTTCCCCTCTAGTACTTAAACAGGTAGGGACTCCCTGTTGGGGGCAATGATGATGAGAGACACACAAGAGGGCAGGTACCACAATGGGTGCCATGCTGGGGAGCAAGGGCCATGACATGAGACATGCAGATAAACACACAGCTTGCAGCATGCATGGTTCTCCCACCCATGAATAAAGGCATGCCAGACATCCCAATGGCTCAATGAATATTTTTCCAACTGCACAAATACCATGAACCTACCTGGCCTTGAAGGGTGGCAACACAACATACAACACATACAGGGACATCCTTGAAGCACCCAGTACAGGTGACAAGGGAGAGTTGAAATACTGGGCCCCCAAGGACACCTACTTCTTAAGGCCACTCTGCCAAGCCTGGCAGATGTAGCAGATCTACCTAATAAGATAAATACAGGTAGGCAGCCAAAATGAGAGACAAAGAAACACGTCCCCAAGGAAAGAATAGAACATAACTCCAGAAAAAGAACTGAATAAAAAGGTGTCAAGCAATATACCAGATGAAGAGATAAAAACACTGGTTATAAGAATGCTCAATGAACTTAGGAGAAGAGTAGATGAACTCAGTGAAAACTTTAGCAGAGATAGGAAATATAAAGTTACAGCAAAAAACATAAAAGAGAACCAATCAGAAATGAAGAATATGTTAACCGAAATATAGAACACATCAGAGGGAATCAACAGCAGGTTAGATGAAGCAGACAACTGAATCAGTGATTTAGAAGACAAAATAATGGGAAACAACAAATCAGAACAGCAAAAATAAAAAAAAGGATTTTAAAAAATGGCGATAGTTTAAGGGCTCTCTGGGACAACATCAAGTGTACCAACATTTGCATCATAAGGGTACAGGAAGGAGAAGAGAGAGAGGAAGGGATTGAAACTTAACTGAAGAAATAATGATGGGAAACTTCCCTAATCTGGTGAAGAAAATAGACATACAAGTCCAGGAAACACAAAGAGGACCAAAGACGATAAACCCAAAGAGGCCCACACCAAGACATAACATAATTAAAATGTTGAAGGGTAAAGAGAAAATCTTAAAAGTAGCAAGAGAAAAGCAGTTTGTTACATACAAGAGACCTCCCATAAGACTGATGTTGCTACAGAAACTTTGCAGGCTAGAGGGACTGGCATGAAATATTCAGTGACAAAAAAAAAGGACGTACAAGCAAGATTGTGCTACTCAGCAAGGTTATCATTTAGAATTTAGAGACTTAAAGAGTTTTCCAGGAAAGAAAAAGTTCATCACCACCAAACCAGTATTACAAGAATGTTAAAGGACTTCTTCAAAAATAAGAAAAAAATCATAATATAAATAATAAAATGGCAATAATTATATACCTATCAATAATTACTTTAAATGTAAATGGATTAAATTTTCCAATCAAGATTCACAGGGTGGCTGAATGGAGAAGGAAACAAGACCCACACATATGCTGCCCACAGAGACCCACTTCATCAAAAGATATACTCAACAGAAAGTAAAGTGATGGAAAAGGCTATTTCACGCAAAGCGAAAAGAGTAAAAAGCTGGTGTAGCAATATTTGTGTCAGAAAAATTGATTTTAAAACTAGGCCTGTAACAAGAGACAAAGAAGAACATTTCCAATGATGAAAGGGATCAATTCAACAAAAGGATATAACCCTTGTAAACATTAATGAACCCAACATAACAGCACCTAAATATAAAAAGCAAAGATTGACAAACATAGAGGGAGAGACTAAGCACTGCAGTCACAGTGGCACATTTAACCACCCATTGCCACCAAGGGAGAGACCATCCAGACAGAGAGTCAATAAGCAAACAACAACCTTAAATGACACATTAGATCAGATGGATTTAACTGACATTTTTAGAGCATTTCACCCCAAAACAGCAGAATACATATTCTTTTCAAGCACACGGTGGAACATTTTTCAGGATACACCCCATGTTAGAGCCACAAAAAAAAGTCTCAACAAATTAAAAAATAAGAAAATCATATCAGTCATCTTCTGCAGTCACAATGGTATGAAACTAGAAATCAATAACAAGAAGAAGCTTAAAAACACACAACCCATGGAGACTAAACAATATGCTATTAAACAATGAAAGGGCTAACAATAATATCAAGGATAAAATCAAAAGATACTTTGAAATGAATGTAGATAAAAACACAGTGACCCAAAATCGATAGGACACAGTGAAAGCAGTTCCAAGAGGGAAATTTATAGCAGTTCAGGCCTCCCTCAGGAAATAAGGAAAATCTCAAATAAACAATCTCATCTTATGCTAGAAGAAACTACAAGAAGACAAAGCCA
Source organism: Macrotus californicus (assembly GCA_007922815.1). Classification (NCBI taxonomy): domain Eukaryota; kingdom Metazoa; phylum Chordata; class Mammalia; order Chiroptera; family Phyllostomidae; genus Macrotus; species Macrotus californicus. Next base: position 6,915 of record VMDR010020148.1, read on the forward strand.
CTCTCAGTTGGTCATCTCTCATATTGCCCCTCCCAGGCATTTATTATTTAGTTAGTGTCGATCCAGCTATCTCAGTCTGAGGATAGTTTATCTTAGAATTCTAATTAAAAGATTTGCAGCCCTGGCCAGTGGCTCAGTTGGTTGGAGTGCCATCCAGTCCACCGAAAGGCTTGACAGGTGGAGTTCATGAAACTTTCCAAGAAGAATCAATACCTACCCTCCCCAGACTATTCCAGAAAATGTCAGAGGAGGGAGGGCTCCCAAGCTCATTTTACAAGGCCACCATTAACTGGCTCGCAAAACCAGACAATGACATTACAAAATAAGAAAATTGCAGTCCAATATTTCTGATAAACATACATGCAGAAATCCTTAACAAAATAGTAGCAAATTGAATTCAGCAATGTGGATTGAAAAGAATCTACATCATGATCAAGTGGGAATTGTTCCAGAGATGAAAGTTTGGTTCAACGTTTGCAAATCAGTTAATATGATACACCACATAAACAAAAGCTAAAAATTATACAATCATATTAATAGATGCAGAAAAATGTGTGACAAATTCCTACCTCCTTTTATGATAAAAACTCTCAGCAAAGTAGGACTAGAGAGAACATGCCTCACCATAATAAAGGCCTTACATGACAAACCTACAGATAACACATTTGTAATGTTGAAAAGCGAAAAGATTTTTCATGGTGTCAAATGACAAAGGTAGAAGGAAGTTTTTTTAAATATCTGACATTTGCAGTAAGGTGGGTTTACATATTCAAAAAAAGGAAGGAATGTGTACAGTGAAAGACCAATACACTTTATCAGTTATGATTTAATGAGTCACCAATATCTGTTGAGATTCTTTGGAGCTTATCCAATAACTACTTCATGACTCTATAGAAATGCCAAAGACTTTGATCTTAAGTACAGTCACCTGAAATGCTCTTCAAAGATTGATAGCTCATTACAACTTACACAGAGTGTTTTAGAGACTGCAATTCGATAGGTGCTTATACACATTATAGTCACACCATAAGTATTTGTCTGCCTAACAGCAAAGTCGATTTATGTGTCTGGTTTAAAACATGCACAGATACAATGATCAAAATCAGAGTGGTAGAAAAATGTGCAGTAATGTAATGAACTTGAGAAAAATCTTATTCAAAGAGAATGTTCAGAAGTAAATATTTACCATTTTGCTAGACAATGGGCAATCCCACGGGTTCTTTTGTGGCCTTGCTTATTTAGTCTTTGTACTACTTTTGGATAAGTAAGGGCACTTCTTGAAATAAGGGGGGGGGGGCGGGGATTGGTTTTATTTCAAATGGCAGAGTTTTTATATTTGCAAAGAAGCAATTATGGCTCAGTTGGATATGCTATTTTTTAATTCCTAATTCTGTTCCAGTTAGATGTTTGCTGAGACATGAAAATGCCCATTTAAATTTCCTCAGAAATGATAGGTTGTCATTCAAAAGTATATGTTGTTTTACCATGATGGTTCCAGATCTATTTTGCATGTTCATTTACTTCGGTTTTTTAAAAAGATGATGTGACTGGACAGTAGATTTTGGCCACATGAAATACTTTTATACTTAAAAACAATGTGCCAGTTAAAATAAATTATCAGCAAAACCTATAACCATTCAGAATTAAAATCTTCAGAAAGCAAGCAGACACTTTCATTATCAGATTCTTCTTAAAGAATAATGACATTTATAAAATAAAGATAACCCCAGTTATACCTGCCTGAACTCAAGTGAAATAAGTTCAAGAAAGGCTCTAATTATAACATTCAGTTAACCAAACATTAATGTGACCAAGAGTTTGTTGTGACATCCACTTTGAGGTGCTTGTAAATTTTGTCCCCCTGTACTGAATCATAATGGATGATTGGTTTATCAACACATAATTCAGAGAGTTCTAAATAAAGCTGACTTTAAAAAAAAAAAAGACTCAAGTGAATAAATTACATCATATTTGATGGGTTTGGGTTTATAGTTGAGGCAAAGAACATTATTTATTTAGAAAGGGGAATCTTATCATATGTGGGCAGAAACAGAAAGATTGAATAGAAAACAACATTGCTAATAAAGAAAAGAAGCCACTTGTACTAGCTCACTCTGAAAAAGGAGCCTGCCTGAGAAAACACACAGGCTAGGAACACAGTGGACTGCTGTAGTGGGAGGAAAATGCTGGAATATGGGGTTTCCCCTCTTCTCTGGTTATAACTTAATCTGCTTATACTTAAAGGCCACTCTTACAAAAGCACAGACTTGACCATAAATTTGATGTGAGGCATATTCACATATTGCTTATCTTTTTTTTAAAAAAAAGAACAGCGATGAAAGTAATTGTTGATGAGCAAACGGAGAAATAGAAAACATCCATGGTCCCACTTACAGATCAACGTCTTCAATTTGGTGCACCCACATCAAATGCCTATTCTTTTCTTTACCTTTTCACAAAAACCTTATCATTTCAAGATGCACATATAAATATTCATTGTACAGGAGTATGATCATGTCATCATAACTTTTCGTAAAAGTTTTTCTTCCATCCAATGATTATGTGAAGGCAGCTGAATGATGACAGAGATGGCTATTGGAAGAGAAAACTATTAACACATGTGTCGTTTTTATATGTATATGACACAAAAAACAACCTTTTTATACCCATCCTCAAATCCTCAAATTTTCAACAGCTAAAGCAGATTTTGTTATCTTACCAATTTGCATATTTTCATTAATGGCAAATGGTTGGGTTATATTTCCAAATCTTGTCATACGTAATTTTTTCCAATGAGTTCTCATTATTCCAAATGCAGTTTTTATTCCATGAATATGCCAAAGTTCTACATAGTATGCTAAAGCACAAAGCAAAGCAAAACAAAACCAAGTGTAAGATAAAGTCTGAGGTTAGCAGTTTGGGATGGTCGGGCAAGGCCAAAAGCTCGATTTCTGTGCATGTAAGCCTTTTTGGTGTGGGTGTGTACCACGATTTCTATTTTCTTAAGCTACCAGTCTAATTAGTTTGTTAGCTCCCCCTTCTCATAAACGTTGGATGCAGAAGGTTGGGAAGGGGTCACTGAGGACCAACATCAGATGCAGCAACTGAGCAAAACAAGGCCCCTGGGGATTGTTATAACTAAAGAAGAGAAACGGAGAGGGGTAATTCATTCAAATTACTAAAATAGCCTCACACATTTTAACATCAACATGCTTGTAAATTAATCTAGGTAGAGTATATACCTTTATTTAAAATACGAAGGATGAATTCTAGAAACAGAGAAGTTGCTTTTAACAGCATTAGCCACTGAACCAATCTAAGCCCAGTGAGTAAATATTTAAAGAGTGGTCAGTGTGTGAGATGGACTTTCAAAGCTTCCCTCCGCTTGCTTACACAGGTGCTCTGTCATCTCGCCTCAGCTGCTTCCTCACAACGACCTTTCTTCCCTCTGCCTCCCCACGTAGTTTCTCTTTCCTTTCTCTTTTCACTCCTTTTGACTACCATGCCAAGCGTTGTTTTCACTCCTTAACTCATGAGATTTCTCTCCACTTCTTCATCAGTCACTCTCCCATCGATGCCCAGCTATGTGCCTTCTTACCAGCTCACTCTACTGAGGAACCAGCAGTGCTGAAAACCACAGACAATTTCTTGGAGTTAAATTCCATGGACTTTTACTCTCAAGTCTCATGCTTTGGATTTCCTGTTGTAACTGACCATTTGCTTCCAAATTTTTCTTGACATTCTCTTCCCTTGAGGCCAGGAGTTAGACACTGGCGGCCTATTCAGTGTCTAATTAAGCGGGAAGATTTTTTTTTTCTTGTTTTTTTTTCCAGGGTGGGGGTGGGGGGAAGTCAGTTCACACAGTCCTCACCTGCCTCTTCACACATCACTGCCCACCACAGAGAGGGGCACAGTGATCACTGTGGCACCACATGGCCATGCTCCCCACTGCTCTTCCCAAAGAAAGTTTGTTAGCCAGCGAGTTCTTTCCATATCTACGTATTTATCACCAACATTACCATTCACTTTAACAACGTCAATTATTCTGTCTAGGTAATGGCCCTAACCATTGCTACTCTTCTGCCTTAACTTTGCTGCTGAAATCCAATGGCAGATTGCCAGCTGATTTCTAGATGTTACCGTCCAGGTGTTCCACCATCATCCTCAAACTTGACGTGTTTCAAAGCAAGTTTATGTTCTACAACAGGCTATTTTTTTCTGTCTAACTTCTGTATTTTTATTAGAGGCATCGTTATTTTTGCAATTGTTCAAATTGAGACTTTGACTCCTTTTGAACTCTTTGCTTACCCAGTCATGCCTCGTTAGTTACTAAATTTGATGATTAAGGAAACAAAGGGTTAAAGGATTAGTGTGAAGCCATCCAGCTGTTGAGTGCAAAATGTTCTTTCATAAAATCTAAGTTTCTTGATGGTCAAATTTAATATTCTTTTCTCCAAATTGGGGTACCTTCACGCTGAGAAAATTTATTTCATGTATGCAAAGATTTCTAACCCAAAAAATCTGAGTAAGCACTATCCTGATATTCGTGAATATCAACATAAATTACTTCCATTGACAAAAAAAAAAATGAGCATTAAATTAAAAGGCTTTATATTCACTATCCATTTTACAAGGGAAAGATAGATTTTATTTTTTAAAATTCATTCTGAAAATGTTTGATTTGTGTCTGAAGATACCCTAAGAGCGTAATGATGAGGATGATTGTAGCTAACATTTCTTGATGATGGATCTCATTAATCTTCACAACAACCCCGTGACATATGTATGTACTAGTGTAACCCCTGTTTTATTGACAAGAAACTGGTGGCTTATGGACATTAAACAACATGTACAAGGTCACATAGTTAAAACAGTTGGAGCCAGAGTTATAACCCAGGTCCTTGGCCAGATTCTAAACTCTGTTTTCAAATGAGTATGTGCCCGGGCCAAATTCATTCCACGTAATTCTGGCTCTCGCAGGGATACTGCCTTTTGCAGCATTATTCCTTTCTTTCAAAAAAAGCCAGAACATCTTTTCAATAGACTTCACTCCTAAATGAAAATGCTAATATTTTTCAGGAATTGGAAGAAGCAGGAAAGATTTGGCACCTCTCCTTGGCATTCCCCAAGGCACAGCAAAAAGCAGACTCCTCCAGGTCAAATTGCTTTCTGCCCAAGGAGCCATTGAGAATGTCCTGTTATTCCCGGCAGAGAGACCGCGTCTCTACTGTGAACATTAATTCAGGAAACGTGTTCATACAGGGAGCACACGTGTGAGGAGAGCAGCTGCGGACACTCGCGTGGCTCTCTTCCCCCCAGCATCTCCTACACTCAGCTCCAGCCCACGTGCCGGCTCGGGCAAGTCCTTGTCCTGGAGCAGCAGTGCCAGCTGTCGGGCTTCGCAGCATGTTTTTCTTCTCATTTCAACAGCTCACTGGCTTTTCTCCGTGGGTTCCTGTCCCTATCTTAGAGCCCCTGACTTAGCGATAGAGAGACTCTGCCTAAAGCACCTCTTGTCCTCCAGTCCATTAAAGTATTACGAGATCTGGAATTTTCCCAAACTACAAACTACCATTGTAGCCTCCCTGTACATCGCAGATTGCGAAAGCCAACACAATATACACAACCACAGGCTAAAGTTACAAACTGTCACCTCTGGATGCTCTTCTTTTCTCTTTTCCATTTTTTAAAAAAATGTTATTGTTGTTCAAGGAAGGTTCTACTCTGTCTGATTGTCAGTCATCCATTCTGGGCCTCTGTTCCCATATTATGCAAAGGAGAGTTGACTAGATATCTATAGTTCCTCCTATCTGAGGAATTTTCTAATATTACATGTAGTCATAATAACACCTAACATGTATTGAGCATATTACCTTTTCCAAATACTGTATAAGTACACTCTTCTCACTATCACTATCTAATGTAATGTTCACAAGAACCTTATGTGATATGTATTAGGATTATTGTACCTTTCCATTCAGAAAAATGAGGCCTGGAGGTGTCAAATAACTTCCTAACGGCACTTACTAGTAAGTAGTTGCCATTGACATTGAGGCTACTCACAAATATTTCAGTTTATCTTTTCTTCCAGGCCCTGATCAGACTTGATTTCCCCAGCCTCTCACCTCCCTTGAAGTTTGGCATGGCCATGTAAATTACTATGGTCAGCCCTGGCTGGTGTGGCTCAGTGGATTGAGCACTGGCCTGCAAACGGAAAGGTTGCAGGTTCAATTCCCAGTCAGGACACATAGCAGGGTTACAGGCCAGGTTCCCTTTTGGGGTGTGCAAGGGGCAACTGATCTATTCTCTCATACTTCGATGTTTCTTTCCTTCTCTTTCTCCCTCCCTTCCCTACTCTCTGAAAATAAATAAATAAAATCTTTGAAAAAATTGCTAAGATCAGCGAAATGTGAACTTACATGATAATGTATAATCTTGATCAAAAAGTTTGAAAACTCTTTGTGAAATTTGCCGCAGTTGTTTCTGTACCTGTCTTTAATGTTTCAGACATTGATGTCAGCTCTGTCAGTTTGGGTTCTGGAGGGGGGACAATACGGAATAGGGACCCCGGCCGATCCACACTGACCCTATAGCATGAGTGAAAAATAAATCTTTGTCTGTCTTGGGGTTGTTTGTCACTGCAGTCTAACCTGGCTCATCCTGACTAGTACAATTCTGAAAGCATGACTTTTGACACTAGGTCTCACTGATTCTAAAACCCACAAGCTTAACCACCATTATGGGCTGAATGGTGGCCTCCCAAATTCATGTGGTAAAGCCCTAACCTCCTCAGCATGCAACTGTGCTCAGAAAGAGAGCCTTTAGAGTGACAATTAAGCTAACATGAGGCAATTAGAGTGGGCCTTATCCAATCTGACTGGAATTCTGAGTTCTGGAGCTGCAGCACCAAGCTAACTTTGGCTGCACAGGAAAGGTGCGCGTCACTGTCTGAAGTATTTAAGTACAGAGGACGGCACTTTACATTTTATAAAGGGACATCATATTTTTCCTTTCAGTTTTTACTTTATGGGTCAGGACCCTGCGGTCTAGTTGTTCACTGACTTTTATGCGCTCAAATAGCTACTGACAAGCAAAGCTGGAGTTTAAGCATAGTTCTTTCGCTCTAAATGCACTTTTCTCTCTATTACACAACCATCACCTTCGGTTATGATTCCAGAACTATATTCATGATTTTCAGAAGTAAATTCACATAAACCCAATAGAATGTGCTACCACAAATCATACTAGTGACTAGGCAAGATCTCAAATTCCAGACACTCAGACCTTTATCCCCACCAAATAAAACAGAAATGTAAGGAGAACTAACCTAAGCAATGATTCTCCCTGTTCAGGTTTTAAAGGCAATGTTTTTTGTTTTTCAAGTTCTGGACAATTATCTAAGATATTTAGTGGAGGCAATGAAAGGCCACAGAAATGCATATGCTACCATCAAGCTCACTGAAGACTTGTCCAGGGAATTTCTACAGACATGGCATATTAAAGCTGAAAGAGATCCTAAAATTGTTTTACCTGGCCCTCCTATTTATAGATGCAGATACAGAGCTCGGAAAAATGGCATCATTTTTAAAGAATTACCGTTTGCATTCAATATTACTTTGTATTAGTTTCAGGTGTACAGGATAGACAAATACATACTTTACAAAGTGTTCCCCCGATATTTCCAGTACCCACCTGGCACCATGCACAGTTCTCACAATATTACTGACCATATTCCCTGTGCCGTGCTTCACGTCCTTGTGACTACTCTGTAACTGCCCATCTGTACTTCTCAGTACCTTCAGCTTTTTCACTCAGCCCCCCAAATTCCTCGCCTCTAGCAACCAGCACCCTGTTCTCTGTAAAAATGGCATCACTTTTAACACGGACAAATAAATCCCAATCTAATGGACACTAAGAGTATATATTTCTTGTTAAATTTTATCTTTGAGTTTATCTTTTTTGTTTATGTTGTAACTTTAATCTTTTCCCCCTTAATATTTGCTGTTTTGGAAATATTAAGGGGGTTCTTTCTTCTATTTTGGAAGCTCTTTCTTCTATAATAATTGGCCTGTTAGAGCTTATTTCTTTTCTGCTATCCATTTTTATTATTATTAATGACACTTGCTATTAATAAAGCAGTAAGTACCTGTGAAACTACCACTCACTCAAACCAAAAGCTAGGGCCCTGTCCATAACCTGCTACAAAAAAACACATAGTCCTCTCCATCTGATTCCTTGCCTCACCTTTCCCGAGGTAACTATCATGCTGACTCTCAGGTTCATCCTTCCCGTCCGGCTTTCCTTACTATTTGGGTTCATTACATCTACATGTTTTCCTAAAAAGTGTGTATGTGTGTGTGTCTAGAAATAAGTCATTTGCATTAAGAAAGTTCACTTGTCATTACTTTTTTGCTCCTTTCCTCTTCTCTCACCCCCTAACAATGGTATCTTGGAGCAGGAATTGACTGTCTGTTTTCTCTCTAGGCTCTTTTCCTGACCAACGTGATGCTCTCAGGTTTCAAACTCCAGAACCTTTACCTCTCACTTTCATTCTGATGATGCCATATATAGATTTCTAATCTCTCCTCACCTCTAATCACATCATCTTAATTGCTAATTTACTTGGACTTTGTTCTTCGTAGCCACAATTTAAAAAAAAAAAAAATTCTTTTATTGGTTCTAGAGAAAGGGGAAAGGAGGGAGAGAGGGATAATAATCAATGTGGGAGGTAACATCTTGCACGCGCCCTGCCTGGGGCCTGCGCTGCCCAGGCACGCGCCCTGACCAGGAGCCAGACCGGCGACCTTTCAGTCTGCAGGACGACACCCAACCAACCGAGTCACATCGGTCAGGGCTGCAGTCACAGTTTTTCAAGTTAATTAAAATATACAGTGAAGAAGTCATGGTTTGGCCAAGTGAGGACGAACAGTGGGGATAATGTTTAAATTAGAGGAAGGACTTCACAGAGAAGAGCCACCCTGCTCGGCACAGATGACAAAGCTGCATGTTTACAGGAAAGAATTAAATTTTTATTTTGTCTAAGCTAACATTGTTTGAGTGCTCTCTGTTGCTTACAGCTGAACCTAATCATAACCAAAACATTGGTTTCTGTGGATCATATAATGATAATGGCTAACATTAACGGGTCATTATGTTCCAAGTTCATTGCTGCATACCAAACATCTACCACCTTTTTTAATCTTCACAGTGACTCTCTGAGTTGGTTGCTGTCATCCTTTTCACTTTTAAGTGACGGAATTGAACTTCTTTTTTAAGTACCAAAGTTTTAAAATTTTTAAAAAAGATTTTAATTTCTTTTTAAGAGAGGGGAAGGGAGGGAGAAAGAGAGGGAGAGAAACATCAATGTGTGGTTGCCTCTCATGGGCCCCCTACTGGGGACTCGGCCCGCAACCCAGGCATGTGCCCTGACTGGGAATCAGAGAGGTGACCCTTTCATTTGCAGACCGGCGCTCAGTCTATGGAGCCACACCAGCCAGGGCTGAGGACCAAGTTTTTTTAAGTACAGTTGGTAAGTGATTGAGCTGGATTTCCAAACCCACTTAACTATCCTGTCTGCCTTCTCTTACGGATGCTTGTAAACATGTGAAGATTGCTATGTTAATTATAAACCACTACTCTATTGGATAAACTGGCTTGATGAAAAGACTTTTTAATTATTACTTTGTTTCCATTTCTGAAAGATCCAGTGGAAGGGCAAAGAGCTGATACCACAAGACTCCGTTTCCACCTTCCCAAGGATTTTTGTTCCTCACGCTCTTGAACTTGTACAAGGCACACTGCCGGAGACCCACCTAACTCATCTTTCAGTGTGAGTAGCAGTGTTTCCCTGTTGTCCTGCATAACGACTGTGAGGATTTGCTTCAGGGTTCAGAGAAGTATCGAAGCACAATTTAAATGACTGGGTCTTGCTCTTTTCAACCTTTCCGGTAATTTTACCCGTTAGGAACTACTTCTGGCTCTTGCAGTGTGACCTGGCTACAGTGGCTTAACAATTAGGACTGCTGGTTATTAGGAGGTGAAAAGGAGCTCCTTCCAGCTGGATCAGGCCCCTTTAAGAGCTTTCCAGGGAATGCCATGCAGTACCTCTGCTTCTATGTCTCCTTGCGCACCCAAAGCAAGGAAAGTTTGGAAATTCTGTCATTTAGCTTGGTACATGACTGTCCCCAATATAATCTGTTGCTAAGGAAAAGAAAAAGGGTAGAGATGGGGTAGGCAACCAGTGGTCTTGACCAAAATAATAATCCACATGGGTAGAGCACACAGGCTCTCCACTGTTGACCCTGCTTATCCCCAAGTGGAGACCTTGACAGAGAGCGCGGAGGGTCTCAGCCAACATGCCCCGCAACAAACTTTTATCTTTGGAAAGTCAGCATGTCAGGCAGAGAAGAATAAGAGAGTGAAGATCCTGGAGAGAATGGGCTCCTGCAGTTGGAGCTCTTTATTTATTGACATGACAGCTCTGTTATTAAAAGAAAGTTTTATCACATAGGTTATGATGCTGCCCTGGGAACCTGACACATTTATTCATTTTAGATGGTCCTATTGAAATCAACACAAGGTAAAAATCTATAAAAATTTTTGTGTAAAAATTTTACACAAAAAATTATATTGCCATTAGGTCAAATTTTTTAAATTTAGTATTGAAATTTTCAATCATTGCTTTTTTTTTAGTTTACTTGGTCTATCCATTCTGAGAGGAGTGTAGTAAGTATGGCTGTGAATTTGTTCAATTACCCTTGCATTTCCATGAGCTTTTGCTGTGTTTCAGTACTGTGCATTTAGAGGCATGAAATCTCATGACTGTTGTATCTTTGGGGAATGATTTTTATTATAATTTTTTTCCTTTT